>CAJUYH010003268.1:0-33713 GCA_910591685.1 Galerucella tenella | reverse complement strand
GATAGTGGCATCCAATTGTGTGATGCCACAAGGCTCTACCTTCTCAACATAAATTAATTAAATCAAATATACATTCACTGAATCTGCCGTCCTTAGGAAAAAGGCCGTGACTACAATTTTTATCGAAATTTGGTTTATTGTTTTATTAGGTTGGCAGTGATGAATTTTATCTATTTCCGAAGTATAAACGCCGTAGAAATAGCTTAAAAATCACAAATTATAATGCTTTAACTACAACGCGTCATCTTTTTTTTGTGGCCGAGGGACTATTGTCCATTTAGCCAGTAACTCTAGTATTAAATTTATTGATTTTTGGATAGGATAAAGGTAGACATTTCACACCCAGGGGTCTTTCAAGGTGACTGACTCACAAGAAAAGGTAGACCACGGATGGTGAGGGAATATTAACTTAGGGTTAAGTAACAGAGGAATCATATTTTCCTAATACTACAGTTTTAAATTATACGCTTTGATAAATTCTAGTAATAAGTTATATACAGGCAGCTTGTCTAATGCTAACAGGTGCATTAAGTTGAAAGGAGGAATAATATTGATTTTTATCAGTTCCCCATACATTTTTTCTCTATGCTGTACAAATTTTTCACACTCAAAGAAAATGTGATCCAAATCACATGTACAATTGCAACTGTCACACAAGTTCGAATCAGGTACATTTATTTTACTGAGATGGGCAGGATAGCAGGCGTGACCAAATTTAAGTCTACTAATAGTGGTTATGCTACTTCGAGGAAGTTGATAATTGCTGTACCAATGTCGATTTGGAATTTCTGGAAATAAAAGTGTATACCCTGTAGGCTTATTTAGACAATATTCGTACCATAAACGTTTCCATCTTCCTTTCAATTCAATTTTGTTTTGATTCATGCATTCATCAATGGTATTATTGTTTTTCATATACTCTCCCTTCTCAGCTGCTGTTTTTGCTAAACTGCCCACATGTTCATTATGTTGAAGTCCTATATGTGCTTTTATCCAAAATAATTTTATGCGGATTTCTTCTTGGGCCAGTCTATTTATAGTCAGTTTGATTTTCAGAAAAATATAATTTTCAAACGTAGCATTGTGTATGCATTTGTGTATGTAAAAAAACCGCAACTAACAGTTACTTAGCAAGAACGCCGTATCTGCACAACAGATGTACAGATACGGCGGTTAGTCTAAGCAGTATCACGTGTTTGCGTATAATGTCTACGATTATATGCACTAACGAGATTTATGTGAAGTATTTAGAACCAGGGGTTCTATTCTCAAACAGTGACATTTTTTGTCGCATGCGAGATTATACTTTTGTCAATCAAGGATGTATACAAAAAAGTAAAATCCCGCATGCGACAAAAAATGTCACTGTTTGAGAATAGACCCTCAGGCCACATATTTATGAGCGCTGATAGTTTCCACCATCAGGTGGAGTTGTCTATGAAACCTCACGGAAAGCTATATGACTTTAACGATTTCTTAACAACTGTGCAAGACGCAAACCCCGGACTGGATCAATTATATATCAGATGCAAAAATTAGAAAAGCGACGCCTCGTCCCTATTTAAATGCAGTAGTCAGAGTACGTTTTTACAAGACATGCTCAGAATATGAAGTAGTGTGTCGATCATGATTCTGATCCTATCGATTTAAACATTTTAAATGCAAATGCAAAGGTATGAGCAAACCGGATCCGAGAAAAAAGTTTAGAGAAATACAGAAAAAAAGAATTCAAATATTTCTAAACTTCGCTCTCTTATGCCTTTAAATAGACAAAACTTTTAGGAAAACCTTGAAACAGCAAATGTCAGTGATCTGAGTCAAACACATGAATAAAACTTGTCCTACATTTTTTTCTATACTATACAACTTAATTTCGAATTAAATGTGAAATTTAAACAAGAGTTTACTAATAGGATGTATTACTGTCAGGGAGTAGACGAAGCATATTTCCAACACTTGCTATAAGAATCCATTGTTGATATTTGATTAATTAAATTTGAGAAAACAAAAGGTAGAACGTGTCGCGGGACACACGGTAGGAACTTTAATTCCTTTTAAGCAAAAATTTGCATATTCCTCGGTGGTCGAGTAGTAAGCAAACCAGACTCCCACGCGGTAGACCCTGGTTCGATTCCCCGTGAGAAGGTTTTTTTTATTGTTAATTTTATTTTTAAATAATTATTCTGCTTGATATTAATAACAACAACAGGTAGACGTTTAATGTATTTAGCAGAATATTCATTATTATAGATAATGGTACGGTACCCTTCATGAGGGAGTCCGACTGGCAACATCTACTTATAACAGCATCGTATATTTAAAAAGGGAAACCGTAGCCTTATACAAATTAGACATTCAAGAACTGTACGTTTACCACAAAAAAATTAGTGGAAACATAAAATTGAATTGTTGAATTTTCAGCTTGAAGTTATATTACAGTTTATAGAAATTTTTATTTTCTAGATTTTTTCTTAAGTGGGTCGTATAAAAATATGCTGTTCGACTCGTGTGGATTGTCCATATCGCACTTGAACGATTGAGCACTCCGCCTACGGCGTCGTGCTCAAACTTTGTCTTCGTGCGATATGGCCATCATATCCACACCAGTTGCACAAACTACTATTTCTATCAAAATATGCCTTTTTACATTTAAAAACAACCTGACAAATGTCAAATCAATTTATTCATCCATTTTAAAGTTATCGAATTTAAACATTCAAGTTTTCAAAATTCCAACACCCTGTATTTCGAAAAGTAAATGTACTAGACCTCTTAATCCTCATGTCATTCTGACAACCGATGCTGTAAATAAACAAAAAAGATCAATCGCGCAAAAAATTTATATAGGTATTATATAAAAATTATAATAATAGTAAAAATTTATCCGAACAAATTCCAGTAGATCACCAGCACTGCGAATACTAGCTTTGCATAGAATTTTAATATAGCGTCGGTGGTTCAGTGGTAGAATGCTCGCCTTTCACGCGGGCGGCCCGGGTTCGATTCCCGGCCGAAGCATATGAATCGCTGCTTCGTAAAGAGACTCAGGAGAGAGCACACGCATGCAAGCAAGGCACATAACGAAGCAACGTAACACAACGTAACGTAACGGTCAGATCTTTTGCGTCGCGACCCCCGGTCGCTCAAACATAACCTGACGTAAAGAACTAAAGTTCCAATAAAAGTTGCTTAGATTAAACATTTTCACTTGTTAATTAGTATTAAGGTTAAAAACATTTAATAATGGAATTGATCAGTTTATAGAAAATTCCAAACTAAATTTTTATATTAAATAAAAGTTGGCTTTAGTATAAATTTTCACTTATATTATTAACGTTAATAACATTCAAGGATATCATTTATTGTTTGATTCCCAAAAAAATTAAAGAAAAAAGAATGTATTCACTTAATTTCTAAATATACTCCTCTCAATAACTGATTGTTCTAATTAAATAATATTGATATTTGTCCAGAACGAGACTCCAAACTTCAATATCAGTTAGAGCATTCGCTATTCAATTTCCAATCTTTAAAATCATCAACTCCTCACGTTCACCATTGCTCCAATTTATAAATAGACAAGAATCTTATGATTACACCAATTCATTTCAAGTGGAAAAAAAATAAAAATCTAATTCCCAGTCTTTATCAGTTTGTATCACAAAAATGCTCCTCCTTTCCAAATGTTTCACCGTTCATGGAAATATTTTCTTTGTGAAATTGGATGAAAGATGATTCAATTAGCATAATTAGATACGAAACTCACAAGTAGGTACACACAGCTTCATCAAAGTTTTTCTCATATAAATGAATTTCCTTTCCGCGAAGTTTCGGAAGGTAATATTTTGCGTTAAACTTTATTATCAAGTATTTAACAAGGTTTGTACAAATAGGCTTTTAATACCCACATAGTCAATTTGATGTTTTGTTCACTTTCGCTTGTTAACTCAAACACCAATTATAAAACCTTTGGTTTTTCATCTCTAGACAATATTATACAAGAATAAAAAGGAAAATTTATATATGTATATATTTTTAACATCATATTTTTTTGAATAATAATATTAAATATTGCTTAATCTTTATAATCATCACTTCAAATATTGTTAATATTCCTTTTGGGCTTGATATTAATTTTTTCCATTTGTGGTGTTATTGAATAAATATTATTTCAATTCCAAGTGCCCATCCATACCTCAAGAGAGGTTGAAATCCAATCAAAAGGGTTCAATAAAACTAGAAGTCGAACCACATTGAGTTTTTAGATATTATTTCCATTGTTGTCAATTTCCCTTCTATAAATAAGAATCTTGTGCTTCACAACGGTCCGAACCACTCGTCATGGACGCTAGTAGTTCTAAATCAACCTTTATTTTATTAACAAGTGGCTTTAAAAAAAGTAATATTGTGCTGCTTTGGAATAATCCTGTTGATAAGAAAACAACAGTATAACAACTAATAACGTAATTGTGTTTAGGATACCATGAAAATGAAGTTTTCAAAACTCATAATAGTCCAGTAAATGAAGGGAAAAAGCTCCCAAAAAGGTCCCTGAAGACTCCACTTTGGGCTCAATTTGTAGGTCATGACAGGTGTTTTCAAACGAGGAAAAACTTGGGTATACGGTTTATGGAATTTTTCTTGAGCTAAAAAATTAAGATCGTCTTATTATCTACAGAAATGGTCCCTATAATTTTTCTCGAAAATTCGATAGTTATCGAGAAGATGAGACCTAAGAGTCTCCTGATTTCAGCTGCTGCTCTGCCTGTAGGAATTCGGCTGTCCATGCATCAACTTGTAAACGGGCGGACAAATTGCTCCATAACTCGGCAAAAATGTGGCTTATGAGCAGTGTCGGAGGACAGTGGGACGCACATGGGATCTGTCAGCCCGTGTGGTCATCTGAATCTAAACTGCAATAATAAGACCCATGTTAACGTATGGAGCAATTGCATGGGGACCGAAGGTTCTACAAGCAACGGCCATCCAAAAACTATATCAAATACAGCGAATGGCTTGTTTAAACATCACAGGAGCCATGTGAACAACACCAACCGCAGCAATGGAACTGATTACTGGTCTGACCCATCTGGACCTGTACGTCAAGAAGGTTGCGTTAATGGCCATGGTACGATTGCGCACGGCTGGTGTGAACCCCGAAGTAGGAGTGGGCCGATTGAGGTTGAGCCTATGGCAGGAAGCGCTTACTGCGCTACCTCTGTTGCAGGCAGCCAATAATGCAATTGAACCCAGGTTTTTGTTTAAAAAACCCTACAAAATACAAATAAAACAGTATACAGAGCCAGATGCTGCAAATGCAATACGCATATAAACAGATTGTTCAAAAATGAAAGAAGGCTCAGTATGTGGAGTTTACTCGAGAGCACTAAGCCTAAAGATTAAGTGGGGAACGGGAAACAATACCAGCGTGGTTCAAACAGAACTGGCTGGTATCTCAATTGCCACAAAAGAACTAACCAGAAGAGGAATTTCTGGCAAAAACATAACCATCTGCACTGATAGTAGACAAGCCCTATTAGCCTTGAACAGACAACGTGTTATATCGAGGCTAGTACTAGAGTGACACCAAGATTTAGCTGACGCCTCAGCAGATAAAAATATTATCCTGAGGTGAGTTAAAGAGCACGACAGGAGTGAAGGAAGTCGCATTGCTAATTCTTTAGCCAGGGAAACCGCTGGACTAACAATTCTAGGACCCAGTGACACCTATGGCCTAACGACTTCGACAATTGCGGAACTAGCCAAACGTTACACTCATGCTCAATCCCTTCAGAGATAGCATGGAAGCAAAGGATGCAGTCTCACCAGGATCACCCTGGGCGAACCTGGGAAGCTGGCACCGAAGAAATATTTGGCGATGACCAGGAAAAACCTACGTTTAACGGTAGGATTTCTGACTGGTCACTGTCAACTAAGGAAACACCTTCAAACTATGGGGCTAGTGGACACACCTCTATGCAGGATGTGTGAACAGGAAGATGAAACTGTCAGGCATGTCTTATGCGGGTGTCCGGAGTTATCGTCAATAAGAGAGTGTGTGTTCGGTGAGTCTTGGCCTACACCTACCGATATAAAGGAGATGTCTCCTAGTGACCCGTCCACCTTCCTGAGAAGGACAGGATGGACAATGACCTAGGAGGACAACTCCTCGGGAGGATGTACAATGGGTCACATGTGGCCTAAGTGGTGTGAGCCTACACACTCACCCTCCCTACTCTACAGATACAGATACAGTACTTGGCAAAAAATTGATATTTCCCGATGATTCAAAGTTCATCACAATGGGAAGACCCGTAGCTATCATTCCATGTGACTTGCAGCTCGTTCGTAATTGACAAAAATATTTCAAAAAGCGGTCAAAGTTTTTTTCCACAATATTACAAGACTATTTTATCAATCTGTTCATATATTTTTTTAAATAGTCTTTTATCCTAATTTTTTAATAAAAAATTGATTTGTTCATTTACATTTTTCAGCCGTTTCCGGAGTTCTGTACAATCTGTGGAAGGAGCGCGATTTAAAAATTTATCATCCTATATATTTCTTCTCAAAGCACATCATTTTAAAGCTTAGAGGGTCTAGTTATCGAATGTATGTTTTGATTTTTGATAAAATCCAATCATTTTCCAGAAATCATGGAAATTGATCACACTGGTGAAAACCTTTTTTTTCAATAAATAAATAAACGAATCAATTTTTTATCAAAACGCGTGAAAGATATTTAGAAACAATTTCTGAGATCATTCAATACCTCCTCAGGTACCATTATAAAAAAATTAGGATTATAAACTGTTTTTTTCTTTAAATTTGAAAAAATCAATGGAATAGTCTCTAAATCATGTGGAAAAAATTTTGACCGCTTTTTCAAATATTTTTGTCAAGTACGAACGATCTGCAAGTCACATGGAATGATAGCTACGGGTCTTCCCATTGTGATGAACTTTGAATCAACGGAAAATGTCAATGCTTTGCCGAGTTATGGAACAATTCATCCGTCACTGTTTTTGGAAAACATTTTCCAAAACGCTAGAGTAATAATTATTATTCTTTTATCCTTTGCTCAGTTTTGAGAGTACATACGAATATCTTTTTTTTCTAGGTTCCTTCTTTCATTGTTATCTCAACTTCTTTGATACTTCTTGAATTGAAATCCACAAACAATGCATTCATTACCCTGTACTTAACTCTCCATTTGTGTTTGGAGTAAGTACGGAATAACGTATAAATGTTCGGAATGGTGTAAACATCTTTATAATTAAGGAACTGGAAAATTCTTGAAGCAAAGTGCAGTAAAAAGTTTTCAATGCATTTTCTTGAAATAATAAGTGGGTTGGAGTTCTGTTCCATTCGCAATTATTCCATGTAAGTCGATCTACAGGAAGTTTTTTACGAGGGATAATAAAAAGCGGAAAATTCTAGAATATGGTGTGAATCCAAAAATACTGCAATATATAAGGCGTTGAATGGAATACAATAAAGGTGAAACAGAAACCTGCTTTATATCGCAATCGGTAGATTATGATCTAGACCTTTGATCATTCCTTGAACATTCTATTAGCGTTTCTTGACAGAGTGAAACTAATGAAGCAATAAGAGCATAACAATATCCACTAATAGTAGACAAGCCCCATAAGCCTTGAACAGACAACATGTTATAATATAGCAGCTAGTACTAGAGTGCCACCAAGATTTAGCTAACGCCTCGGCAGATAACAATATTATCCTGAGGTGGGTTAAAGGTTAAAGAACATGAGGTCAAGGTTAAAGGACATGAGTAAAGGTGATCGCATTGCCGATTCATTAGCCAGGGAAGCGGCTAGACTAAGAATTTTAGGACCCAGTGACACCTACAACCTGACGACTTCGACAATAGAGTACACGCATATTCCATATTTTGCTTGGATATTAATTTATAATAGTAAATATGATATCAAAAATTACTAATAATAGGAAATGAACCGGTTTCCATTGTAAATTACTCCCAAATTTTAAAATAAAATTCAAATTTCAATGCACTTTCCGACCACAACCCGAGGATTTCCGAACGCTACCGATGATACGTGTGATGTCATATCTCTTGTGTTTACTTATGTCAATATGGCCGGTATTGCATCAGGTTATGTGTAGTTGTGTGTTTATATTGTATTTTAATCAACTATTAATTGTTTCATCGACGTAAAAATATCATTTATATGTTTGTTTGAGGCCATTGCGTGTTTGTGTGTGCTTTTTTTTATTTCTAAAAGACAACGTAAAGTGGAAAGTGGATATAAACATTCGATATTTCCGAGGATATTTTAAAACTTTTAGAAGAATATATTTCATTCACTAGATCAGTGTTTAGTGACGATTCTTTCATATTTTGTGAGTAAAGATATGGCTAGCGAAGGTTTTGTAAAAGCACAAACTGATAACTTGCCCAAAGTAGACTCATTTATGCTGCTTGAATTTATGAAGTCAAACAGCTTTTTCAATGCAGAGGAAATAAGAGGAGTTAAAGCATTATCGTAAGTACAATTCAAACTATCTTTTATTTATATAATGTATAATGATGTTTCTATGGTGGATTCCTAGACATATAGGTACATACAACCTCAAACTATTTGAGAATAAAAATTACCAGCATAGAAGTAGGTACTTACATTCAAATGGTCTTCACAAATAGAAGTAATGCCCTTATCTTAAGTGTATTTTTGCTTGCGCCACCAGGTGAAGTAACAAATACTTTGTCTGGAGTTTCAATAGACGTTGATTTACACATAGGAACAATGCAATGCTTGGAATACAAAGTCTTTTTTTTCGGCTTTATCTATTTTTAAATCTTTCAGAAACAAATTAGGTCACACGTGATACACGAATAAGAACGTAAACAAATGACGTCACACCATGGGGCAGCCATCTTTATGACGTAAAGCGCGTTTTGGCGGACTTTCAAATTTGATGATTCTTAAAGTCGTTTTAAAAGTAAAGTTTATGTTTTTTTGAAAAAATGGGCCTGCAATGTGTTAGGAGACCTGATAAAGCGTCAATTCCCACCAATAGCAAAATTTATGATTGTACTCTATTGTGGAACTAGCCGAACGTTACACCCCTGCTCAATCCCTCAAGAGATGGGATGGAATCAAAGGATGCAGTCTTGCCAGGATCACCCTGGGTGAGTCTTGGCCTACACCTGCCAAAATGAAGGAGATGTCTTCTGGTGACCTGTCCACTTTCCTGGGAAGGACAGGATGGACGATGACCTAGGAAGACAACTCCTCGGGGGAATTGACAATGGGTCACAGATATAACATAGTTGTCTGAAGCCAGTGAACCAAAGTTTGCCTATACCTCTTATCCATCGCCAGAAATATCAATAAGCATAATACTAAATCATATTCATTTAATTTTGAAATGAAATGAAATCCCGCCCAATCGAAATGTTCTATGTAACCTATTAAACTCTTGAAGGTGTGTAGATTTCCGCGATACCGTCTCGCCATAACATATGCGAGTTCGATACTCAATTTGTATATCAAGTCTCGATAATTTAATAAAAAATGAGCCTGATAAAATTCCTGCATCCAAGTGAGCCGCGAGACTATAAATATGTGTCACTGGCAAACGTCGAGTTGATTGATCTAAGAGATAGTTACTGGAGAGGATGGCACACGTGATGAATTTCTCTCTTGATTAAATAAAGTAAAGTAAAGTAAAGTAAATCTTTATTTAGCAAAAAAAGCTAATTACATACATCAATATTACAATATATACATTACTATGTAAGGTTCTTGAGAACATAACGGAAAAAGAAGAAAAATCGTGAACGCTTCCCACAGCACGAAATACATAACAACAAAAAGCAATTCCAAGTCATTTTTCGTCTCTCAAATAATCGCATATTCGTCTATCAAATAAAGTAACCGTATTTACGTTCTTAGCTTCGTCGGGCAAGGTATTATAAAGGCGAACTCCTTCAGAAAATAGTGAGCCCTGCAAAAAGGTTTTATTTACAAACTGAACATTTAAATCGGTTTTTGACCGTAACATTCGCGAGTGAATTTCAAATCTGGTGGCAACCATTTTCCATAAATATTCTGGAACTTTCTTGTGAACAATCTTGTAAACAAATAACATATTCGCCCTCCTAATACCTTGCTCAACTGATAACCACTTCAGCTGTTCAATCATCACATTTATAGCAGTGTACCTGCTGCAGCCTAAAACTATTCGCATACATTTATTTTGCAGTATTTGTAATCTACCTATTTGCTCCTTGGGACATGCAAGCAGAAGAGATATACAATAGGTAAAGTGGGGGTATATAATTGTATTGTAAATCAGCATTTTTGACCACTGTGATAAATTTAAAGAAATACGTTTAAAAAACCCAATTTTTTTCCCTAATTTTTTACACAAGTATTCTGCGTGATTGGCAAAAGTCAATTGAGCATCCAAAATAACGCCCAGATATTTAATTTCATTCACACACTCTATCGAAATTCTGTTTATACTAATTTCAAAATTATTAGCTAAGTATTTTGCACAGTTAGTTTTAGTGCCAAATAACATGTATTTAGTTTTATCTACATTAAGTTTCAATTTGTTTGCACATAACCAGTCATACAAAAGGCTCAGTTCGACATTCATGGTGTCAGATATTATTTTATAGTTACCTCCAGATACAGATATCACTGTATCATCAGCAAAAAGACTTACAAGAGAGTTCTTACATACACTGTATAAGTCATTAATGTAAATTATAAACAGCAACGGGCCCAAAACGCTTCCCTGTGGAACACCATAATTACGGGCTATTTTATTAGACTTTATATTACCCAATTTCGTTAAATGGTAACGATTGCTTAAATAATCACTAATCAGATTTAATGCTGCATCGCGTACCCCGTATGCTTTTAATTTTTTAATTAACATGCTACGATCTATCGTCTCAAATGCACGTTTTAAATCAATAAAAACGCTAAGAACCACATTGCCGTCATTAATTTCTTTTCGCCACTGTGAACAAACAAACTGAATAGCGGTCTCACAAGAGTGTCCATCTCTAAACCCCGATTGTCCTGCACATAAAAGATTATTTTTTTCAAAAAAAGCTTTAATTTGATCTCTCATAACAATTTCAATTATTTTGTCAACTACTGGTAAAAGGTTTATAGGTCGACACTCTTCCGGACGTGTGGGCATAGGCACCTTCGCCACAGGCACAATAACGCTTGTTTTTAATTCTACAGGTATCTGTCCTTTTTCTAAAACTAAATTCACGAAATTTAAAAGAGAATAGCCTATTACACAAAACATATCTTTTAACAGTGACACTGTAAGATATTCGTCCCCTGACCCTTTATTTTTCAAAGAGAATACAATTTTTCTTAAATTACTAAAGCTAATTTTTTTAAAGCAAACTAAATGGTCCTCAATCACTCGGTTCTGGTTTGATAACACTGGAAGCACTTTATCTTCTATTCCATCTGCAATATTCTTTATACTATCACTGTAATAATTATTAAAGTTTTCCACTGCACTGCCGTTGTATCCATCAAAAGATATTTTTTCAACTTGTAGGATCTTATTACTCTGGCCTAGTAACTCTTTGACCGTTTTCCACATTTTTTTGCTGTCATATTTAGAATGGTCAATTTTATTTTCATAATATAGTTTTTTTTCATTTCTAACAATAGTTGTTACTTGGTTTCTCTTCCTTTTAAAGTCCTTCCAATCCTCTTCATTTTTTGTGATTTTAAATTTTTTGTAGGCGATATCACGTATTTTCTGGGCATCCTTGATTTTTCCATTAGTCCATGGAATTAAGGGTCTACAAGCTATTTTTTCTGCAGGACATATTTTATCAATACTATTTGCTATGTTTAAACTGAAATTCTCATAGACAATTTTAATGTCAGTTGATGTAGTTTCCCAATATTTATCTAATAAATCCATTCTTAATGCATCTATAGTATTTGAATTTATTTTACGCATGTACCTATACTCAACGGACGTATTTACCTTGACGCCACTTATCTGAAAACCCACTATATCGTGATCCGATAATCGAGGAAAATCCCTAGGTATTTCAGACACACAAAAATTATTGGTTATAACCCAGTCAACAAGTGTAGATGTATTCTTTGTCACTCTCGTAGGCAGTTTAATAATCTGAGTAAAACCTGCATCTTTGATTATATTTTTAAACTTTCTGGACAACCCAGTATCACTTAAATAATCGATATTAAAATCTCCCATTATATATGCTTCATTATTATTTATCAAATCATATTTAAGAAAGTCATCAAGGAATCTCCAAAACTCATCTGCGCTGCCACTCGGTGAACGGTAAACAGATCCTAAAACTATAGTTTTGCGATTATAAACTATTTTTAACAATAAAGACCAATAATTTAATTTAATTGCCTTTTTTTCCACTGTGCAATATTCTATGTTATCTTTAATATAAACTATGCAGCCTCCAGTGTGTCGACTGTCTGATTCCACTAAAACATGATTATATCCTTTAATACATATTAAATTGAAATTTGAATGAAATGTAGAACAGGCTTTTTTGACGTTATGATTAGTTTCTGAGAGCTTCAAAACTGCAAATGACTTGATTCAATTATCTCAGTCTCAACTGTTTCACAATAATATACACCGAGAGAAGAGTTATTTATAGACAAATGAACTGATTTGTTTGACCCCCCTTTGTTTAAAACCAACATTGCTTATTTATTATTAAGAAGCCATATTAACGTGAAAATATTGGGAAATTTTGATATAAAATGATTTATTAGAGTGTAATTTCTTTAATGTAAAAAAATTGTTATCCTTTATGTACACCTTCATACAATTGTTCTTCAGAAACTATAAAAAACTAAGAAGCACAATATAATATTTTGTTATAAAATATAACAATGCTTTTGGGTAAAAATTGTTTCCATTGCCCAAAAAAAAACCTAACATCTTCAATAGTATTCCATCACTTTAAAACAACAAATTAAATATTCATAGTGAATCATTTGAAAGTTTTGACAGAAATTTACATTTTTTAAATAAGCTTTTAGATTATTAGCCCCAAATAAGATCTACTTTATACCGAAAAAATGAGTATTTCAGTATAATTGTACATTTATTGTTACGAGAAAAAAAACGTATTCGCTACAAATCACATATTTCTTCACCCGTAAGAAATTACATCAGCCTACAAATTATGTGGCAATTGGAACAAAGAATTCTCACCCACCCTTCCCTATTATTCAGTATCGGTCACCCCCTGTATACGTTTGGCGTCAGTCTGCATGTGAAATTAGATCAGTTTTTGCAATTTTACTAATTATTTTGTTTTTGGGAAGTATGTGGTTAAAGTGCTCTGGACAAAAATAAGTTTAATAATAGAATGAATGAATTGTTAAACTCATGGTGATTACAAGAATTGTGGGATATCTTTGAAGGTAAGGAAATAAATGACAATTAAATTCAAGTAGGTAGAAGTAACAGGCAAGCGAAATGTACCTCAAACATACACATTTCTCAATTAAACCTGTCATATCTACTCCAAGAACTCCAAAAAACTACTATGGGGAAAGCATCAATGAGCACACAAGCAGACAAGGCTATCTTGTGGATTCCATTGTTGGTTATGTTTTAGATCATGTAGGTATGTTTAATTTTAACAATGTGTGGTTTCCATTTTATTAATGTATGGTAAATATTTTGAAAATGTATAGTTTTCTTTTAAATATATCAAAATATTCAACAGCAAGTCTTTTATCCCTATCCTGCTTTCCTACTGAACAGTTTTATGCATAAATAGAGACTATTAATTTTAATTAGATTTAAACATGTTTGTCATAAAAATACTGTAATTTTAATCCGTGTCCAGACTAACCATCGACCAATTATTATTCCGACTAGTCCACACATACAAAACGAAAGTCAACTTTGTTGTTCGACATGGTCTGGAAACGGCTTAGACAAATATTTGTTAAAAATATATTTTCCCAAGTAACCTAATTATTTAGAGAACCGTGTGGAAGTTACCCATACTGCTTAATACACCGTGAACTTTTAATATATTTCTAAATATTCAGTAACATTTCAAAAGCTCAGCGTATTGAATAGTGCATGTAGGTAACTTCCATAAACAAAAGACAATACCATAAATAGTTCGGTTTTTTAGGGAAATATATTTTTTCACTATAAGGCAATATAATGTTTATGAAAATTATGGTTCGGTTATGATAAATATATTGAATTCTAGTGAAAATTAATAGTTTTATTGAAGAAGGAACATTTGCTTCCAACAAAAAAATTTAATTTGCTGGGAAGATACATTTTTTACGAATAAAAAAAAATCGTTAACCCAGACAATATATTTATTTATGATAAAGAAATATATTTCACCGATACAATACATTTTTTTATGATAAAAAAATGTCATTCTGCTATAAAGTAATTTTTTTTAATAAAACAATATAGTTAGCTTGCAAAAATAAGTATTTGCTAATGGAAAACTACCTACTTTATTTAATTTAAATGCTTTCAAAGATAAATATAACTTTTTTGTCATTATACCTTAATAAATGTTGTTTGAGACAAATATGATACATTTTTACAAGAATAAATGTAATTTTCGATAGTTAACTTATTTTATTGATGACAATGAATATGTTTTTTTCATCAACAATATTACTTTCCGAACTTGAAACAAATCCTTTCTTAACGACAAATTGAATATTAGTTAGGCCATATGGAAAATCATATTCATTTGACATAATAAGATTTTGATTGTCACAAATAAATCTTTTTCTCGGTGATAAACCGAATGATATGCAGACAGTGGTATATTGGGCGAGCATTTAATAAGCTCAATATATATTTGTTTCTTCAAAACATAGCTGTTTGAAATTTCGGTCTTTAATATTACCAGATACACAAATATTCAACTAAGACACTTAAACACTTTACTACTGAAGCAATCCTGCATTGAGCCAAAAACAGGGTTGGGATCAAACATTCGAACTTGTTACTTTCAAGACTAGTTTTGGAATTGCTGATAGGTAAGAAAGCACAATATTTTTTTTTGGGCTTGGGTTCACGTCATTCAGCCAGCATTAAGAGGTTATTGAATCCAATCTGTGAATTAATTCAAGTTTTCATTTTGGCTGTAATACTACAAGTGTGCAAAAGGGTCAATTTTTCCAGCGCGTGCAACCAAACTATAGCACAGCAGTTTTTAAGTTTTCTATCAGTGCCTAGAGAACTTCAAATTTCGTTTTCTCGACTTCTAATAATAATTTTCGTTAATTAATGTTAGATAAAACTTGAAAAACGCTCAATTATTCTTGATAACGATAGCTGTTTGATTTGAAAGATATTGGAAATATTATTTTGGATCAATTTCCCGAAAAAATTACCAAGAAAAAATAATTAATGCGCCACGAAGAGCGTACAGAGCATTTCTAGTAATCATTTTTTTTTCGTGAGGACTTAACCACCAGCGGTATCCTCTTTCGCAAAGGAGTATGCAATTTCATCTGTATTCAACCAAAATCACCAGGAATCCAGACCCAGAAACAGTTCTTTCAGTCCGCCTATTGCGAGAAGTATTTCCAACAAGTTGAGACAGAACTGTCACAAAACACGAGAAGGGCTAAGTGCTTTGTCAGCCGATTTAACTAGGAGAACTTTCATTGTTTCATGTTCTATGTTTTACTCCATACGTGAAACAATGTAGTGAATCTTAGCCTGAAATACAGTTGCATAGGGCTCTAGGTAGGTTGATATTTATATCCCTGGTAGCCTAAGGATATTTCTGAGTACCAACAGCTAACTCTTACGTAATGGGGATGATATAAAACTGGTCGTACTTCCCTGTTGGAGGTTAGGTGTGTGGTGAGTGGGTATATATGGCCCTCCACTGCGACCCGCAAGAGTCTATTGTGGCTCACACGTAGATTCCACCAAACAAATTCAGCTTCTCAAAAAATCTGATTAGTTTTATTTGGTGAATGATATTTCAGGTCCGTAGGCGAGAGAGAGAGAGAACCTGCTAAACATCAGATACATCAGGCACAAATTATATGCTCTGTTGTTTCATCATCTTACAGACAAAGACGGCAAGTCGGATCTTCCGACAGTCCAAGTTTTAACATATTATGATGATTCAGATGACAGTGGCCTGTTGGAAGGCCTGTTAGACAACGTAGGTCATGCCTGCTATGGTCTAACATCTGTTTGGAGACATTCTTCGAAGGATGTATAAAAACCTTTGAGGCCCGGTTTATCAATAGCCAATATTATCCGTCAGTTAAGTATCCGTCGGATGAAAGTAACCAGCAGATAAAGTTCCAGTTTGTTTGGAAGCGGTTTATCAACTCGTTTTTATTCTCTAGTTTGTTAACTAACAGATAAAGAAAGTTGGCAATGCTGACGAATGAATTTAAGCAATCTCATTGGTTGTTACTAGTACAAGGTCACGTCACATGAATTAATCTTTTTGTTAGGTTTATCCAAAGGTTTATGTGTTTTTATTTTTCTTTCTTGAAGAGTTTTTAGTTGTTGATGAATATGAATTTTTCGAATGATTATATTCTGGATAGCGTCGAGGACGAGGATATTGTGCAAGTTCTTGAGTACGAAAGAAGGCCTTATACAGTTAGGGAAAGAGTGGACAACTTCGAAAAGTGGTATGACAAGAGAAACTGTTCTATCAATATTAGAACTGATTGAGGATTCACTTGAATGTCGAAATGCTGCTTTACCCTTCATCCAAGCCTCCTCTTTTGATCTCCAGGTTGCCCCATCTGTTTTTTATTTTCTATAACATTTTTATGTTTATTTGCAATTTTTAGAAGCAAATTTCTCTCCTCAGCTGTGAAATTGCATCCTCTCTTCTTAGTAGTACTTTCCATTTTTTACTTTGCTCAAAACCCAAGTAAATTTGACACAACACCACAACGAAATCAAAACACACAACTCTACCGAATAAAGTGAGGTTATGTAATAAACCTTAACCTCCAGATATCGACCTATCCGCCAGTTGAAACTGAAAGATAAATATTCGACATTTTATCTGCCGTATAAAGTTATCCTGTTGTTGATAAATCGACATTTCCAAAATAACTGGTAGTTGAGCATTAACTGACGGATAAATTGCTATTGATAAACCGGGCCTAAATGAACCAATCCTGGTAAATTATGCCAGAACTCCAAAGCTTTTCTTGCTGTCCAGGTATTTAGTGTTTGTTGGGCAAAAATTATTGCGATGCCAATTGTAGGTTCTGGTCCGAGAGAAACACGTGCAGCACCCTCCCTTGCAAGAGAGTCTGCCTTCTTGTTTCCTTCCATGCCATAATGGCCAGAATGACCAGCAATACTTTATTGAGTTCTCCTGTTGAAAAGAGTCTTTTTTGGCAGTCTAAAACCAATTTCGACGTTACGCGGTGAGAGCTAAGTGCTTTCGAAGCCGCTTGGCTGTCCGAGAAAATTTTTATTGTTCTATGTATAAGGTTGGCTTGCTCCGCACATGAAACACTGTTGGAGGTAGTCCCATTCCTAGAATACTTTGACCTTCATTGTTTACCAGCAGTTTGCTAGATATGGTAAAAGCATGTTTTGTGGATTTTAAAATATTCACTGTTATATATATATATATATATATATATATATATATATATATATACTGTCCATCCAGACTTTTTCTTTATCTCCAGAAAGTTATGGATGTGACATAGATCCAGATGGATGTCCATGGCTGATGACGGTGTGATTCTGATAGAACCAGTTATTGCTGGGCAAGCCTGCCTCTACATATCTTTATGCCTTAGCTGCAAAGCTCTTGATTACCTCTCTTCATTACACACAGGGTGATTGATTAGTGTTTTAAAGCCTAGTAGGTCTGTTATCATGGAAGATACCAAGCAAAAAGGTTTGAAAAATTTGTAGGCGGCATCAAGCTTCATATTTTAAAATTAGTTACAACGTTACAGGGTGTTCCATATCTCGATGTCAGATTAAAGTTATGCCTTACCTCATACTTACAAAAATATAAGGTTGTACACGATATTTTCAATGTTATTACGTAACAAATTCAACGCTTTGTATAATTGGATGGGAGTGGAACAATAATGTATTAAAAATGGAAATATTTAAAGACTAATAACTTCAGGTATTGAAAAAGATATAAAATACAGGGTTACTTACTTGAAATTACCATGTATTTGATTTAATAGTATCAGCAAAATAATTTGTGTTAGTGAAGTTTGATAATGGATAGGAATAATCGGCCTTAATGGATTATTATTCTTTTCTATCAATCAAACCATAAAGAGCGTTGAACTTCCTACGATTATGATGGAAAATTGATTGTAAATTTCAAAATAACAGATTACAAGCTCATATTTTTGTAATGGGAGAATGGAGCGGATTTCAATTTTAATGTGGAATATAGTGTGTTTCATTGAGAAAAACATAACTTTGATCTGGCACCGTGCCATAGACATTTTAACTTATTATGAAATTAGATGCTTAAATCTGCCTACAATTTTCATGATAACAGACATATTGGCTTCATCACAAAAACCAATCAGCTTCAATATAGTTAAAACTTGAGAACTTTTTTTTCATGTAAAAATGTTGTTTAATACTTTGGTGATTATCCAGCTTCCATGATTAATGTGTATTTCATACTTCAAATATTCTCACAATAATTTTCCACCTCACGTTTCGATGGAAGAAAAGCATTTCAAAATATCATAATCGGCTCAATTTCATCATTGCGAGAAGCAAAACGTAACAACGAAACCTCTTCATTTTGACACGATTTGCAAGTTCGGAGTATTCAAAAATCACTCGATAGATGCTGAAATAACTAGAATTGGGTGCTTATGATAACAAACGAATTTCCACCATAATTTAATGGATTCAGTTGTTTTAAAACATTGAGAATAAAGTATTTATTTATAGGTATGAATAAATGTGTTTCTATGTTATCTTACACGTTACACTCTTCCATTATAGCCTTTTTAGTAATTTTCATACGTTTTTTAGTAGGGAGCTTCCATAAAAAGATTTATTTTAATTTAAACGATGGACATAACAAAGCAGGGCGATTTTTAATTTCACTTTGTTAGAATCTCACGCAACATTTCGATATACAGGGTTAGTCATGGGTAATGTATCACTATAATGCAACTCTTTATTCTTCTTCTTCATCTTCATCAATTATTTATTTTGGATGAAGAAGAAGATTCAAATGAAGGTTTACTGCAGGTCCATCATTTTTACTTTTCATATGATTCTGCTATATTAAAATGTAAAATTGAAGTTTTACGACCATGTCAGTGAAAGTCGTCTAGTATTATCTACACCACTCACAGTTGCCTGCAAATAAATATACCGACCCCAACAGATTTGAAGTATAATTCAATGTCCTTCGTGGCATACAGCCAGGGAAGTAGTTGTTGCTTTTCAGTGAACGGTCGATGACAATAAAGACGAGTCAGACAGCGATTTAGAGTTCAAATAAATTTGTGTGATTGTGTGAACATAAACAGGAACAGGAAATTCCTCCAGTATCTCAGTTCCAAAGATTCAGGTAAGTTGGCAAGAATCGAATACGTCATCTTCCTACCCTGAAATCATTTTTTGTCACACCTGGCAATGCATTCAATCATTAAACGACGAATTTCAGACATATTGCCATGAGTCACTCAGGTCAGACTTGTTGACATGTTCGAAATGCTACAAAAATGTAAGGCGACATGTTTTTTGTCTGAAAATTGATTTTTCGCATGAATTGACCCGGCTTTATCATTTTTAAATGTTGAACGAGAATACAATATGATAAGAGGATCGTGAAATATAGTTGTGCTAATCACTTTCAATGGATGCTCTATTTTTAATATTTAGTTTCATTAAATGGACTGCATTTATATAAGTATTGCGGATTTAAATTAAATGGAGTTTACTCAGCGTTTTATTTTTAGAAAATGTTTCGTAAACAATGTTGAGAGTTAACAGATGTTTTTTGTATTTGTATAATTACACAGAAAACATGGAACAAAATCTAGAACAGTGTTAAGTACACGCCCAATGGTTGGGATATTGGGAATAGGTTCGCAAATTAACTACAATAAAAAAATTTCTCGATGTCGGTCAAGGAGCAGCACTCCACAATATTTCGAATGAAGCTGCAGAGTTTTTTTTCCAGTAATTGGAAAAAGCCCTACGGATGATTCAAGAGAGTTCTCTACATTCGAATAAAGTGTCCTATGTGTTGCCAAATTTGAAAAACAAAATAAAGTATGACGAAGTTTGTTGATAAAGAAGTCATAAATATCTTCTGTATGCTCCTTGTGGTATATTATTCATTCTTTTTTTAATTTCTTGGGAAATTGAACCACAATATTTTTAAATTCTTTATTTCAACGTTTCGGTAGCGTTCCAGCTACCGTTGTCAAGAAAAAATAAGTAGAAATTAATTTTTCTGACAGTTAGGGATAAAAAAATTAATTTCTACTTATTTTTTCTTGACAACGGTAGCTGGAACGCTACCGAAACGTTGAAATAAAGAATTTAAAAATATTGTGGTTTAATTTCCCAAGAAATTAAAAAAAAAGAAGTCATACGTCAAAATATGTGCCAAAAACATCAAGTTACGATTATTAAGTTCGATACACAGAAAAAGAAGCTTGTCAACGTACGCGAAGATAATATTGGAATTATGAATCAAAATAGCCAGAAGCAATGATTAGAAACTGACTAATTTGTTACTCTATTAATTCATTATTTATAACACAATTATTTATAACATTTTGCACTAATCTAGGCATACTTACTAAGAAAAAATAATTGCACAAAAACCCCAAACATGACCACATTGTCTATCCCTTCTTGTGGTAGTTACTCCCATTAATAAGGCAAAATATCTTGTTTATGCTGGGCGACATCCCTTTCGGCATATCACGTGTCCAATGAGATTCATATGAATGATTTGGAAGGTTTTGAATACAGTGGTCCATGTTTTGATTCAGTTTTGTTAGGATAACCTCAAAATATTGGTAGGCTTGAAGCTAGTTATAGGCTAAATTCCACCAGCTGATTATTCTGACATCATCCATGGGTTGAGCTATACAAACATTTCTAAGTTTATTCTCGTTTGTCCCCGAGGTGAATCAAACTGTTCATTGGAATAGACCGGTAGCCCATGACAGGTGTAGGCTTCATTATTTCAAATGAAAGCTGTACTCACCATCCAGTTTAATAAAGTGTCCTACTCGATGCACTATTCAACACACTGTATATTTATGAGGATGTATTGATATCTAGTTAGCCTAGACCAGTTCCATACATAAACAAAATATTGCGTTACCATAGCAACGAACAATAACTCATTAGAAGTGTCAGTGTGAAGTTGGACGTCAAAAAAGTGAGCCAGAGTAAAACAATAGATTTAAAAAAAAAGATGTTCACCGAAATTGTGAAAATCGAAAAAGTGGAATATCGAGCCATCATTAAGTACCTGTATTTAAAAGGGTTAAGATGTGAGCAGATTTACGAAGATATGCTGAATATCTTTGGTGATCAATGTCATCCGTCCTCTCCAAGACCTAAGAAGTTCCGTGTTCAAGAATCTGCTGAAAAAGTTCTGGAGATTACTATTCAACATTACTGACGCGAAAAACTATCCGAAACTGTTGCGTTATTGCAGGATGACGCCCCTGCACACAAATCTCATGTTGCCGTGCAAAAAATACGTGATTTAGGGTTTGAATTACTAGAACACCCTCCTTATTCACTAGATTTGGCTCCGTCCGACTATCATCTCTTTCCTCAACTGAAAAAAAGTGTAAAAGGTCGTAAATTTCCTTCCAACGAGGAGGTTATAAAAGCTGTGGAGGTCTGGTTTGCAGAGCAAGAAGAAACATTTTTTTTAAAGGTCCAGAGACGTTGCAGGTTCGCTGTAATAAATATATCCAATTAAGAGGAGAAAATGTTGAGTAATAAAATATTTTGACAATAAAATTTTGTTTGGTTTCATAGTAGGCTGAGAATTTTTCAATATACATATGTATGTATGTTAATATGATCACCGAGTACTTGTTGAAATGAATCTGTGGCATTGTACCCTAACGTTATTAATAATTGATTAATAGGAGTCACCTCATACTTTTTGGAATGTATTAAATCTTCTCCAATAATTTGAAATGACTGGTTGACTGTTTCTTCGCAAAAACGCTTAAAATTGTTGTTTGTTAGAGATTTAATGGATCACATCTCGGTCTCACTTGTCTTTTTTCTGGAAGAAGTTCCATTATGCGGTCGAACTCTTCGTCAGATGAAGAAGATGAAGACGTATGCATAACTGTTTTTGTGTAACAATGTAATATTTTGTTATGGTTTAATCGCAAGGTAATCAATCTTTAGAGTATCGAACAAATGTTATTAGTAATATAGTAAAGCTATTACTCCCAAAATCGGTCAGTATTTTCGATTATCGCCCGAAAATGGTCCGTAAAATCGATCGATTAACGGTCAGCTTTTGGGTAGTGCAGCATGAAAGCTACGGCCGATTCAACGGACTGTTTTTAAGCAGGTGCAACCGTGTAGGTGTACCTTGCGCTTTATATACCCACATTCCAATTAGATCTCTTTGAAGCAGCTTGAGAATGGAAATTAATTGGGTACTTGAATTTAATTTACTTATTTTAATTACAAAAACAATCTATTAATGCAAGGCACCCTTATCAGTTTACCGGCGACCTCTAAAATCGATATTTTATTAAAAGATGCCGTACGTGCTGTTTTTGATGCGACTTTCCTACCGGATTAATAACAGTGACTCTCAAATTAATTCTGATTTACATCAAAGACGCGGTTGAGAATAAAGCAGCTCAATTTAAATAATAATAGTAGGGCTTTTCCAGTTTTACAGCTTGGAATAAAAGAGGAAATGCAAATACGATCTGCTGACGAATATAATCTAAAGAAATTGAACTTATTTGAAATAGTCTCATCTACTTGAAATGATATTCGATAATAATCCAGAGGTTTAACATTGGGTAATTATGCACTTTCTCTTCATTTAATTTTTTTATTTTTCATTAATTTTCCGCACAATGATTAATAACAACACATTACGTAAGGATGTTCATCCATAGCTATAGTTAAAATAATACCCTTCTTGGTGTGCGTCATCGATTGTGACGTATATCCGGGTTTTCGGCATGTCGTTTATTTCATTTGCCATTTTGACATATAGCTAACCTTAAATTTGATAAATAAAATCATCAGGATCGTATTCAGCCAAATTCGAAAAGGCTATGAAATCAATAATTACCAGCTTCTTTTTCTAACTGAAAATACTTGAGAACTTTCAAAATGCTGATGTTTTTTCGTGTATCTAGGCATATTTCTGTATTATTTAGATAAATATATCAATAAGATTAATATTCACTTCTCATAAATAATAATGTACCGTAAGCAACAAAGTACACACCTGACAGGAACTGTCAGTGTGACAGTAGAAAAAGACGTACGGCACATTGCCGCTACGAAAGTTACGCCTTCATAGTATTTTAACCTCGCGATTGATAGATTGTGCTGGCGCGTAATCTAAACATCAACCAATCAAATTTTTGTAAGTCAAAGATTAGGGTAAACGTTTGTTAAACATTCAAACGGTTCATTATTGTGATATTTTTATTACGATTAATCACAGACCTGCCTTTTTTTCCATTTCTCCCTACGTAATTTGATAGAAGGAGATTAACAATCGATGACGCACACCAAGAAGGGTATTATTTCAATTATAACATTGATTACCCACGTAGACACAATGAACCTTGCACCATCATCCATCAGAAGTTGACCAACAAATTTGGACTAGCTATGGCCTACATGCATCATAACAAGCACCATTCGCGTTCCAATGAAAAACAAATACCTACTGCAAGCGCCAAACGTGATAGCGAGACCGCCCTCATGCGCACAAACTCATTTTCAATTTTACCTCCCACTACAGCTCTTGCAAGACATAATACATGCTCTGTACAAAGGCGTATCATCAGTTGTCCTCCAATTATGTTGGCGTTTGGCATTGTCTGAATAATTTTTGTGCATTGGTTTGGGTTTAATTTTTGTGTTGTTTCTTAAAAAATCTCATCGCCTGACAAAAATAAAGAGTAAATGGTTGAAGAAGGGGAGCAATTGATTTCTGCAAATAACGTGCAAGTGAAATTTTCTATCACAAGAAAAGAGCGGCCCAAGCTCAAGCAGCAGAAAAGATGGAAGAAATTTGTATTCAGATAGTGGCTGATTATGGTTTATTTTCTAATAAGTGTATATCATTATATAACATTTCAATGATAGATAGATAGATAGATATTTATTTCGTCCTAGTGACAAGACATATTTTCACAAAAAAGATGTTTACATTGTATGGTAAATGTCAAGAGTTCTATGTAAAAATATAATATAAGATATACTTAAGAATTTGAAACTGATAAAAACAGTTAAAATCCACAATGTTAAACGTTCTCACATGTTGTACAATGTTAATAAGTATTCACTGAGCTATATTTAAAATAGTAACAAACATATTAAAAGTGGAAAACAAATGTATAACACATAAGCAAATATAAAAAGTTATGTTAGTTATATAGTTAGTATAGTTGTTATATCATTTAAAAACAGTTCTAGATCATTTATGTGAAGTATGAACAGGATTGGACCAAGCACACTGCCCTGAGGCACACCCAGTGTAACTTCTCTGGCATTAAAAGTATATTCAGAAGAGTTTGTTTCAATGCAGACTTTTTGAATACGATTTGTTAAATAAGAATGAAACCAATCATAGCATCCACCCGAATTCCCATTTTTTCCATTTTGTTAAGCAATAATTGATTATTTACACAGTCAAATGCTTTTGATAGGTCCAAAAAAACTCCAAGGGCGAGTTTTCCATTTTGTTAAGCATTAATTGATGATTTCCACAGTCAAATGCCTTCGATAGGTCCAAAAAAACTCCAAGGGCGAGACTACCATTATCAAGGGCATCTAGAGTTCTCTCAATAAAACTGAAAGCAGCAGTTATAGTAGATTTTGCTTCTCGATATCCATGTTGATTCGAAGCTATGATCTGGTCCTTATTTAAAAAATTAACTAATCTTTTTCTCATAGCAATTTCAAAAACTTTGGAAAAAGTAGAGAGGAGACTAATTGGTCCATAATTTTCCACTAATAAGGTATCTCCATTTTTAAAATTTACAATTGCAGTTGCAATTTTAAACAATTGCTACTCACACTCTAGATGGGAAAACTCCACTCGAGGATGATGAATTTACAACATGTGTCAGTGGTTCTAAAATAAATGTCACTATTTTTTCTTGACAAAATATTACTGATACCATCCTCACCACTGGAGCATTTATTTTTCAAACCATTTATAATTTCTAGAATTTCAACATCATCTACCTCGGATAAGTAGGTACATACATAGAGTCTACAAGATTTGTGGCCACTGTGACAAAATATCCATCAAAAATGTTAGATTCAACGGACATAGATGATACTGTTTCATTATTTGACTCAATTCCAGTGAAAGTGTTGATTTGCTGATGTCTTTCTCAGTTTTTATTATATTCCAGATGGTCTTACTTTTGTTATGCGAGTCAGAAATTTGTCTGTCATAGTAATCCCTCTTTTGCTGTAAGACAAGATTAGTTTAATACGTCTTATAATTATTATATGCCTGTTTGGTTATATGATTATGAGTATAGAGTTCAAACATTAAATTTAGGGTATTTTTGGCTACAGTAATTTTGATGGTCATCTATTTGCATCTTTTATTTGATAACTGTTTAACCTGTTTTACAGGGAAAGACGAATTGAAATAATATGTTAATATTTAAATAAAAGTATTATACTTGTCGTCAAATGTCGATCCCTCACATACCTAGGTCCACATATCACTAGGTACTTAAGAAACCACAAAAAAATTCATATTGTTTAGAACCAAAAAGACGTTTGAAGACATATGTATTATTTGCGGTCTGTATGTTGTGAGAAATGATAATTGTTTGACCAAAGTGCGGAAAAGTGACTCTTTTCGCACTAAAATGAGTGCGGAAAAGTGGACTTTTCCGCACGCTAGTAGAAAATAGTATATTACATAACGTGTGCGGAAAGTGACATTTTTCACGCGATTGGGAAATTATGTAGCACAAGGCATGAGCCGAGTGTGACAATCACACGAGTGCGAAAAATAACTTTCGCACGAGTGATGTACAGTATTTTTCCTACGATCCTGTGATAATTTCACCAAATAATGTGTAATCAACATCTGACCTATTGATACACAAAATGTTACAATTAAAGTCAACACAAATGATTTCAAAATTATCAATAGTGACAGAAATTCAAGTAGTTTACATTTTCGTACTATCGTAACAGGTGATTTGGATTAGTTGGTACAACATCGGACTTGTGAAGAAGAGTACGCGGGATCGATCCTCGACCGCGCCCTAAATGTTTTTTAATCAAGAAAATTACAAAAATTTCACTCTTCAAATAGATCGCCTGAAATTTAGATATTACAGGTAAATCTAATTAAAAATTATATATTTGACAGCTTGTCAGTGGTCAATCTTAATAAAAATTCATTTGACAGCTTTTTTATCCGTACACGTACGGATAAGTTTTTTTCCGTACGCGTATGAATAAAGGCCACTTTCCATAGAGCTAGACAGTGCGAAATATGTCACTTTCCTATGTGATCTTAGGAAAAGTCATTTTTCATTCACTAACAACGAAGGACTTCAATGTGTCTTATTGATATGATTATACTATTTTATATTGTACCCATATTACATGGTCCTACACCAAAGTTTCAATGCTCAAGATTTCGATACCAGGTTGGATTTTTGCAACTGGCTCTCACATGATACAAGACATTGAAAATACTGTTTTCTCTACCCGTCAGCGGTTGATTTCATGCATTGAATATGATAGACGACATTCCGAGCATCTAGGGCGGTACTAATTACGTACCCAGTTATTTATCAAAGGTTTCAATTCTTCGATTTATCACATTAGTTTAAAATTCGTTCTCATTGCTAGTAGCGACAGCATTACATTTAGGTAATCTAGTGGAAACCATAACATTAGTATGATTACAGTTTAAATTACTTCAGACCAATGTAAGATCTTCTTATGCAGGCTAAATTTAATAATTTCTGTTAACGCGAATCAGCCTCCTAAACGTTGGAAGAACAAAACCCGCCATTTACCTGTTTCTTACGATATATCAGGATAGAAAAGAGATATCGCCTTGCGGTTTGCAGTGTCTTATTAGTAATTTGGTCTTTTTTTCAAAAACCTTCTTGAATTTGTATGCTTCCATTTAAAATTGTTACGAGAAAACACAATATTAAAAAAAATAAAACAGCGCCCTCTAGCATTTATGTTATTGATCAGACTGCTTCATATTTACAAATTTTCGATTGTTGAATAAAAGCTCTTTCAAACATCGGGTTTATTAAAATCGGTCAAGCAGAACCGGAATTGAAGACGTTTTTCCGTAACAAGGTTCCCACACTCTTCCCCACCCCTTATTTAAAGAGATAGACTTAAACTTGTCATATTAAAAATATGCAGAATTTGTCGAGGAATATAATTATAATATTTAATATGCTCCTTAATTGGGTGAATTTTGAAAAATTTTGCATTTTCAAATTTTAACTGTCAAATACGCCCTCTAGCGGTGGACCTACAACTTTGTAAATAATTTCCAGGTTTTTCTCGAGGTCACTTTTGTCATAATTTTTTTTTCCTGAAGCTGTACTATAAACGGTTCCCGAGATATGGCTGAGAGCCATTCTTATTGGGACACCCGGTACATGCTTAATAAATTATTTAAGGTGTTAATATTTTTAGCATTTTTATTTAATGGTAATAAGTCCAAATTGAAATCGCCTGCTACCATCACAAATTTTTCACCTTCTGAGGTTGGTCTAATATTGATATAAATTCTTCTGTGCTAGTATCGGGCGGTTTATATATTACTCAAACCACATATTTATCCTACATTATCTATTTTTAATTCTGCAGCGGTACTTTCGAACACATATTCTTCACTTAATTGATTATTATCGTGTCTTATTATTATTGGAGACAGATAATTTGCACAATACAGAGCTACTCCCCCATGGGCTCTTGATTTTCTACGACAAAAATATGTTACAAGTTTAAAGCATTGTATTAAAGCATGAACTGTACTACTGTCATTATACTGAATGAAATATGGAAAGAAATTACAAAGAAATCATTATCCATTTGCCACCCTTATTAAAACTAACTAGAGGTACGACACTGAAAATGAATCATCAAGGCCGTAGCCAGAAAACAAATTCGGGGTATTTTGTTTTAGTGACTTGTTATAAATATATAATATTAATAAGGAAGCCATCACAGGAAAAATTCTAGTCTCTTGGCCTTAATTGCAGCGAACAAATAATTTTTTCAGCTTCAGCTTGGAGACGGGTCAATCCCAATTGATTCCCTCCCTGGCTACGGTCTTGTGAATTTTGAATTTATATTTTTCCTGCTGGAAAACTCAGGAGAATCTGCTACTTTATATTACTGGAATTCTGTTTCCAACTTTTCCGATCGGTTAACAGACGTTGCTAAACTTGACCATTAGTTGACCCACGGAGCGAAACTTTTTCAAATTCAACTCCAAATTTCTCTTAAACTATTCGCATTATTTTGGTATATTTTATTGCGCTGTCCGAGAGTTCGGCATAAATTTTCATGAACAAGTTTTCCGCATCGTATATGGATGCCTTCTGTTAGCATTGTGGAGAATGTAAAGTTAGAAATTTTGCTTTTGCGGCTTTAGTATTAACATATTTTCCTATTTGTTCTGATATAGGTACGGAAGTTTGAAGTTCTGTTTCACCTGAAAAAACATGAGTTCAATTCCAATATGTGTTCCTCGGTTGGAATACTATTTAATGATCGTTGAAGACAAGTTTCAGAATGCCAGTCTTACAGTTATTTCTTTTCACGATAAAATATATATATTAACGTTATCAACTTATTTTATTGAGCATTTTCTGATAAATCAATTCAAATCCTTTTCCGACGACCATGTCGACCAAAAAAATACAAGACATCTTTTCACACTAGGAGATATAATACAATTTCAATTGTATTTAAAAACACTGGAGGCAAATTGTCTGTTTGTCCGGGTAACATGAAGGCTAGAGCGGGCCCTGAGTGCGGAAAAGCAGTTCCTAGAAATTTGAATGCTCTCGGTTGAATTTTCATCGAATAAAAAAGTATTCCAATTAAACTATTTTTCAATTGATTGATCTGTTGGTAGTTCTCTATTTTCAAAATAGTCTAATCGACCAAGGCTGTCATTTGCCGTAACGATCTCCGAAATGGTTAATAGAATTCAGGGTCTTTGTGAATTGGGCCGACTGAAAGAGTTGGAATAAGCATGTCAACCGAACTAGTATTCGATAGATTTTATAACCATTTTAACATACAAAGGAATGTTCTTGTACATTCATTATGAAAAATGACCTCCGAATTCAATTTCAAAACATGTGATCAAATTTCTTATCAGTTTAACATTGTGAATCAAACTATACTCTAGAATAATGTGTCCCAGAGAATAAATTATTGGTAGCTTTAACCAAAAATTGAATAATTATCAACTGTCAAATTCCCACTCATTCACTAACGCATCTCAGTTCAAGCGCTTCACTAGATCCGTAAAAAAGAATTAATTCAACATCGCAGCTCTTCCACCTACAACAGCTGCTGCAAAACAGCAGATACGCAGGGTATGTCTGCAGGCAATACTACGGGCAATACGACTTGAATATGGGATCAGTCACACGAAGTGGGGCTGAATAAATTATAATCGCGAAATCGTTGTTGGAGACGATTTTGTGCAAATGCAAATCAAATTGGCGCAGAATGTGTGGATGTTGTGAAGTGTGGCCAAGCTCAGACGGACCACAGCGACGCGTCACGACAACTTCACAAATGTGGTTGTGGCGAAACTCAGACGGACCACAGCGGCGCGATCAGTTTGTGTTTTTGTTGTCGTATCTGTCGTTGAAGACGACTTCAATTAACGACAATGGTGTTCGGTAGTGTTCATCAGTTTCAGTATGGAGAAACGAGGAGTGTAGAGTTGTCGCATTGCGAAGGCGGTCTGTCGTCCATGTGTTTTGCATTAAACCACCAACAACGACAGTTTTGTGGGTGATACCATCCTTAGGTAGCGACCGTCGCTGAGATCAACTACAAGAAGTCGTTCGTCTGAGCTCTGTTCTAATTCTATTGCATTTTAAATATAACCATGACATCCGCCCACTAACAACCACAATTATGAAGTTGACGCGTCGCTGTGGTCCGCCTGAGTTCAGCCTGGTCTTATGCCACCAGTAAAAGTTACGAAAATGTGCCAGCTTTCAAGTAACCAATCTTGACGTATAACTTGAAATACTGATAGTTTAAAAAAAAGGTACCGAACAAAGTTGTTCAGAAATTTATTGTATATAATTTTATATAGACACATTTCTGCTGTGAAGCTGGAAGTAAAAGATATTATGCAATATTTTCAATTCTACTCTAGTTTAATTGAGGAGATATCAATTTGAAGGCAAAATCATTGGGACCAAGTCTTCACGACTTTCGTTTTAACAATGGGTCGAAGCCATAAGAAAATAAAACTCTGGAAAATAATATATTATACACCAAGGTGGTGAAGACTATTATTATTGATCGAGCAGCAAGATTATTATGCGAGGAGCTTTGCTCCGAGCGTAATAGGGTGTGAGGATTATAAATGTCTTCAACACCATGGTGTATACAGTGCTATTCAAAAGTCCCCTTCCCCTCTCGTATCTTTTGAACGGCTACACTTACATTAATAAAATTTGGAGGGTCGAAATGAAGTGTTGGAAACTCCTCTACGAATGGTAACAGGTGACGTAATAGTAATAGATGATGTCATAGTGCCACTCTGGCCAATTATTTTAAATAGGACCTTATGGCAAGTGATATCTCGTTTGAAAGGCATTGACATTGGCTACATAGTCATATTAATTTTGTTTGGGTTTGAACTAATTTTAACGGATAAATTAAATAAATACCAATATTATCGAAGTTACTTCTTTAAATTTCATTGGTCAAATATCACCAATAAATTCTTATAGCAAGTGTTCGAAATGTGCTCCGTCTACTTCCTGACAGTAATACATCCTATTAGTAAACTCTTGTCGTACTCGTTCGAATGTGTCATCTGAAATTGAATTGCATTATTCAATAATTCTTTCTTTCAAAACGCCAATGCTATCTGGTACCGTAGTATAAACCTTGGATTTCAAGTACCTCCATAGAAAAAAATCTAATGGTTTCAGATCTGGTGACCTCAATATTCTTCATCCAGGTAACGTCTTACTGCACCATAATAATGTGCAGGAGCACCATCTTGTTGAAATGTTATTTCCAGATGGCCGAATTCAGTCTTCTGTCGGGGTCGTCATCCGAAAGGTGGTGCACCATTTTTAACTTGTATGTGGATGATATTTATTTTCAGCCAACACTCTTTGTACTGTACTTTTACTTACTCCACAGATAGACGCAACTTTGGTTGAAGAGGAAGTAGGGTTTACTACCATTTCAGCAACAAATCAATTTTTTAATCAATTTTTTCATCATCACTGAATGTTGGTCGACCAGATCGTTTGGCATCTTGAACACTACCTGTGGCTTCAAACTTGTGAATAAGCTCCCCCAAATAAGTTCTCGAGATTGGGCGGTCTGGGTATCTCTCATTCAATAAACGTTCCGCTTCATGGGATTTCTTCCTAGATTCACCAATTATTAAGATAGCTGCTACTTTGTCGGCTTGAGTACGTACCATTTTGCCTATGTAAACTCTTAAACGTCTCGTTAAACAATAATAAAATCAAATATTTAAGCTATTTAGAAAAACTTTGCAAAGCAACAAATACTATTGGATTAAAAACGTCAATTTTCTGACAACTAACCAGAGGCGGACTGAAAAATCTTCAATTTAACCGTCAAAATTAGTTTAAGCCTTAACAAAATGAATATGGCTATGTAGCCAATATCAATGCCTTTCAAACGAGATATCACTTGCCATAAGGTCCTATTCAAAATTATCGGCCAGAGTGGCACTGTGACGTCATCTATTACTATTACGTCACCTGTTACCATTCGTAGAGAAGTTTAAAACACTTTATTTCCATCCTCTAAATTTTATTAATGTAAGTGTAGCCGTTCAAAAGATACGAGGGGGGGAAGGGGACTTTTGATTAGCACTGTATACTGTCCATCTAGACTATTTCTCTATCTCCAGAAAGTTATGGATAGGACATATATCCAGATGGATGTCCATGGCTGATCACGGTGTGATTCTGATAGAACCAGTTATTGCTGAGCAAGCCTGCCTCTACATATTCTTTATACCTTCGCTTCAAAGCTCTTGATTACCAAATAATAGCTTTATTTGCAATCATCGGTATTACAGTCATTACACACAGGGTGATTGATTAGTGTTTTAAAGCCCAGTAGGTCTGTTATCATGGAAGATACCAAGCATAAGCTCCCCCAAATAAGTTCTCGAGATCAGGCGATCTGGGTATCTCTCATTAAACAAACGTTGCGCTTCATGGAGATTCTTTCCAGATTCACCAATTATTAAGATAGCTGCTACTTTGTCGGCTTGAGTACGTACCATTTTGCCTATGTAAACTCTTATACGTCTCGTTAAACATTAATAAAATTGAATATTCAAGCTATTTGGAAAAACTTTGCAAAGCAACAAATACTATTGAATCGGGAATGTAAATTTTTTCGACAACCAACCAGAGGCGGACTGAAAAATCTTCAATATTTAAATGTGAAATAATAACTTTGGTATTTATTTCATTCATCCGTCAAAATTAGTTTAAACCCAAACAAAATAAATATGGCTATGTAGCCAATGTTGATACCTTTCAAACGAGATATCACTTGCCATAAGGTCCTATTTAAAATTATTGGCCAGAGTGGCACTATGACATAATCTATTACTATTACGTCACCTGTTACCATTCGCAGAGAAGTTTACAACACTTTATTCTCACCCTCTTAATTTTATCAATGAAAGTGTGGCCGTTCAAAGGATACGAGGGGGGGAGGGAACTTTCGAATATCACTGTATACAATCTTATCCACTACAAGCCAAATTCAAGACACACATTAAATATAATTCACAAACACACCACGAGAAGCGTTTACTCCGTCGTCTGACTGACAAGTACACTGTCAGTTTTCGATATATTTTGAACGTACTCGTTATTTCATTAGTCATTTTTGGTTGAGCGCGAATTTCGAACTAATGGAATTTTTATTCAAATAATTTCATCTCCATAGGTTATTTTGAGCAGCGAATATGTTAAAGACAATCTCCAGGGTATAAAAAATTATGTCGCACAAGTTTTTGTTGAACTACTATCCCTGAATTCTCAAAATATTTGAATTTGTCCATTATTGACCTAGTTTAATAATAGGAAATCATTAACAACTGATAAAGAAATTCAACTTCTCAGTTGGCTAGAAGAAGCAATAATTGTCAACTTCACAGTTAGTAGTGGAAAAAAGATCCTTTC
>CAJUYH010003267.1:33823-46976 GCA_910591685.1 Galerucella tenella | reverse complement strand
AATACAACTATGACGTATTATATTTGGTGATGATATTTTAAAGGTTTTATTTTGTCTATGGGCAAACTCTAAGAAAAATGGCGGATAAAATTGGTGATGGGCAGTGAGCATGGCTGGCATATAGCGCTACCGGTGATTTATAACTGATTGTTGTTGTTTTTATTCATTCTGTTCAGCTTTGTTGAAATTTTTGAACTGAGCGGTAGACCAAAGTGAGCAGGAAATCCTAGAAAAAATGCTCAGGAATTATAAGTGGAGAAAAGAGGAAAGTGCATTATAAAATTTTGGGTTACCGTATTGTTTATTATGTAGTTTAAAATAAAAATATGTTATCAGCTCTTTTCGAAGTGAGCGCTTAAAAAGAATACGTAGTATTTAAGTGAACAGAGCAGCTTATTTGCTTAAGCAAATTCCGTAAAAGAGCACAACAAATAGGGTTCTAAAAATCACCACTTATCCGTATACGTATCGCAATCCGCAGAAGCGATATGTGGGCTCCGTTACGTTACGTGAAACGTATACTCAGTCACACGTACCCATAGACAAAATATTTCTCTATGATGCTCTATGCACGTACCATAGAGAAATATTTTGTCTATGTGCAATACCGCATACGGTGTGGTAATTAAGTAGCGCCCATAGACAAAATAAAAGAGACGGATTGAAGTATAGGCGAAGTATGGTAGCGCCATTTTAATAACGGTCTGCCTAAAATTTATTTGAAAATTAAAGCTATCGCCATCACTATAATTTGATAACGTAGCACTGCGTTATGTAGGAAGTGACACAACTTGTCTTTTTCTGTATATATTTATAATTTTAAAAAATTTAAAAACCAAACAACCTCACTATTTGCATATTTTAAACGCAAACCACAAAACAAACTAAACACCATCTAAACAATGAACACATATTGATAAACAATAAATCCGATCCGATTTGTTCTATTTTGTCAACTGCGCAGGACAATTATGTGCAGTATTTATAATTAACACTCAACGATATGTAACCGTAAATTACGCGAAGCGCTGACGTTATTAGCGTTAGAGACGTAAATAGACACTTTTAGCTGGTCATAAGTTTTTACACGTATCCGTATCCGTATTGGAGTTACGTTGACGTAAAGAAATTGTCAAGAAAGCCTTTTTAGCAGAAAACGTATCGCTTCGTTCTGTTTCTAATTGTATAACCTCAAAGATTTTTTATTTAACCTTTTTATATTTTTGTAAAACGTAAAATGGGGGCGATATTAAATAATCCATTGCTGCTAGACGAGGAAGATGATGTAATATAGCACAAATAGCACGAAATACTGACTTTAATCGGGATAGTGTACGTTCAAGTATACGGAGTAGGGTACGTAACAATTCGTTCAACGCATTGTATCGGCTGGGATGTAACGGGTCTACACATGCGCAGTTCGTTACGTATACGGATACGTGAGAAATTTAAGACAAGCTAAAAGTCTCTATTATGTGAATCGCGCATTTAATAAACGTCAAGATACCGCAAACGTAATTACCTGAGACCAATTTAAACAAGCAATATATCTCTATTGTGTTTCGTGTTCGCGTTTTTCAACGACCAAACGACCAAGAAGTACGAAAGGTCACTTTAAAAAGGATTATTTTCTAGTAGATGTCAGTACTCACTATGTTTTAGGTTATTAAAACACATGTATGGTTACGTTACGAACGCATTTGCTTTATACTTGTTTTAGTTCTTTTTGACCAATCACGTATCACCGTTACGTTACGTATACGGATAAATGTTCTATTTGAAGGACTGCTTTATGACCCTGATATCTTAATGTAAAAAGCACAGTAAAGCGCCCATAAATAGCAGGCTGTATATTTGAGTTTACGTGATAAATTTCGAAGGTGATAATTGTATCACCAAAATTTCGCATGCGATACTCTTTTCGTTCGATACCCTATTCTATTCCCGAACCGAATGCGATAAAGAGTTGGTCGATTTCGAAGGATGTGATATGTGAGGGAAGTCTTAGCTTGGGTCACAGGGTCACAAACTCAACCAATAGCCGAATGATATATAAATCACATGACTTGGCTTGTCATGCTGTCAACTGTTCTGCTATATTTTTTATTGTTCTGTAGAACTTTTGTATGTGTTGTGTTCTGTGCATAGATATTATAACCTAACATGGATGCGCCTTGTCACTATTCAGCTCATATTATCGTGTGTCGCACTAGCAGTGTGAGAGAGATGGAGATAGAAGGGTGGCAAAAAGCGCGAGCCAGCAATGGAAAATACATACAAAAATGAAATTAATTTTGTCTATTTATAGTTTATTAGGAAGTTTGGCTTGGGAATGGATTAAAATAAATTTTGCAAACGTAATTATTTATTTTCTAAACATAAATAAATGTAGAAATTCGTTCTAAATTATAATTATACATAAATAATAAATTGAATTGAATAGGCATTTTTTCCTTTTTACACTGTATGACACAATTTATATAGGTAGGCACTAAAAGGCATAGTTTCCGTATTATTCGGCTTATTTACTGATGTTTAAAATGAATTAATTTAGTAAATCTAGGCCGAATACGTGAACTGATTTCATTTTTCAATTCATTTTCATAATGAAGTCCGACTGTGAAATATGATTTCAATACAAGTTTAATCAACTGTAAAATATGCCCTTGAAGGGGATCTTGATCCCTAGAATGATCCCATAAATCTTGAAAAAGTTGCGTGATGTTCAATTTTCTCAAAGAAAAAATAATTAAATGATTTAAAATATTTGCATTTGACAGATTTGCAACTCTTATTACACTCTCGGCTACAGTACATATTTTTACAACATCTTGTGAAGGCTTGGAAAGTTTTCCTCTATTCTTTTTATTAAGTAACCGAGAAAGTGAATGTTGTGATTGGAGAGCTTGCGCACATTCTACACAATTTATAGTTTTTATAATTTTCCGAAGGCTCATCAAATATTTCCTTTTCAAGGCTACAACGCGAGGAGACTTCTACTGATGAACAGAAAGAATTATTTGAAAATAAACTTAAAAAAAGTCACCTATTAGTTTTACCATTTAAACTATTGGATGTTCTTCTTAAAGTTCTTCTCGTTGTTTCCTTTTTTTTCAAGTGTGCAGGAAAATCAAAAATAGTTGGAACAGCCTCTTTTTTTAGTCGAAAGCTTCCCATAACATTTTGGTGGTAATCAGTTTGAAGAAAATGTTTGCTACAAAGAACAACTGAATCGCTTGATTTAAAATTTTTTCTTCGTAAAGCTGAAATCCACTTTTTACGAAGATTAACATCTTTAGGAAATCTAAAAATTGCAAAATATAATTAAGTAAATTTTCAAATTTGATAAATAATTATGAACTTACTTGTGAAATTTTATTTCACTTTCCTTACTAAATCTAGTTGTGCAGTTGTAAGCTGAACAAGATTTCACCATTTTATATTCAATATAATGTACACACGAATATATTTTGAATTTGCGATATTAATTTATCATTTAAGGAGTACAAAATAATCCAAAACTCACAATTCACAATTCTTTCACGCTCTTTTTGCCACTCCTCTATATCTGTCTTTGTCTGGTTGCTCTGGTCCCATGGTGTCTCTTTCTAAGGCGCATCCATGTTAAGTTATAATATCTATGGTTCTGTGTATTTCTTGCTTTTGTTTGTGATTTTTGATTATTTTTTTGTTCAAATATTCAATACAAAATCTTCAATCTTCAACTATGAACGAAACGAAGGAGAAACGTGCCGGTTATGTCTCCATGGAGCAAAAGAATAGACTCTTTTCCCTAATGCAAGACCGACCAGCGTTATGTAGTGGTCGGTTCTCCACAAGTTTTACAAAGAAAGACGGCCAAAAAGAATGGCTGAACATTGCAACCACATTGAATGCAATTCCAGGTGGTAACAAAAGTTGGATGCAGTGGAGAAAAGTGAGTAACTAAGTACCAAATGTGAATGCTAATGAAATCTAGAAACATGTATAATGCTAAACATTTATGTGATAATATAAAATAACCACTATTATTTTAGACTTGGCAGGATATGAGAAGCAAAGTAAAAACAAAGCAAGCCACTATTAAAAGACATGCTTCTGGTACAGGCGGAGGACCTCCTTTACCACTAAAGTTGAAGCAGAATGAGGAGGACATATTAAGTCTCATAAGTAATGTAGCTGTGAATGGACACTCTTCAGTTCAAGAATCTGTTGCACACTTTGTATGTATTTAATTGTTAATAACTAATGGATTACTTGGGAGTTCAAACTTAACTATTCTTGAATTATCGTTACCTCAACTTCTTTTAATATCTTAATCAATTAAAATACATATTTAGAGCTTTATCTCACCTCACAACAGGTTTTTATTTAGCAGACAGAAATGCAATTATAAACACATACTTCAATGTTACCTATCACTTAATCACATAAAGTGGTTTTTAGGATCTCGAAAATACTGAAGAATCAAATACTACAGTACCTGCATTACCCACCATGGTAGATACATCTCAAATACCAAATAATGATATATTCATGGATCATTATTATTGTAAAAATGATGCTGAAGAAATAGGTATGTACCCACTACTGAAATTTAAATTTTAAGTAAAATCTAATTGTGCTTTCAGTATTTGAAGTGCAGTCAGGGCCGGATATAAATAAACAGGAACCAGAAAATCTTGCACCCATAGTGGTACCTGGATCTTTCTATACACCAACTTCAGGTATGAATTATTCTCTCACGATTGAGAAAATTTCTTATTTGTATCAATTTCAGTAAAGAAGCACACAGATTCATCTGCAAAGAAGTTACAGGTGGCTGCTTCTGCTGCAGCTTACTGAGTGAATCAGCAAAAGAAAAATTAATAATGAAAAGGGAGTACTATGAAAGAAAATTGGATATTATGAAAGCTGCAGAAGATAGAAAAGTATGCTACTATAATAAAATTATTCAAATAAAGGAAAAAAAAATTTATGACAAAAAAGGTAGAACGTGTCACGGGACACACGGTAGGAACTTTAGTTCCTTTTGAGCAAAAGTTATGTAATACATCTGACGTTATAGATAAACAATTTGCATATTCTTTGGTGGTTGAGTAGTAAGCACACCAGATTCTCACGCGGTAGACCCGGGTTCGATGCCGCGCGAGGAATTTTTTTTATTGTTAATTTTATTTTTAAATAATCATTCTGCTTGATATTAATAACGACAACAGGTAGACGTTTGAAATATTTAGCAGAATATTCATTATTATAGATAATGGTACGGTACCCTTCATGAGGGAGTCCGACTGGCAACATCTACTTATAACAGCATCGTATATTTAAAAAAGGAAACCGAAGCATTATACAAATTGGACATTCAAGAACTGTACGTTTACCATAAAATTAGTGGAAACATAAAATTGAATTGTTAAATTTTCAATTTGAAGTTATATTACAGTTTATAGAAATTTTTATGGATTGTCCATATCGCACTTGAACGATTGTGCACTCCGCCTACGGCGTCGTGCTCCATCTTCGTCCTCGTGCGATATGGCCATCATATCCACACTAGTTGCACAAACTACAATTTCTTTCAAAATATGCCCTTTTACATTTAAAAACTACCTGCCAAATGTCAAATCAATTTATCCATCCATTTTAAAGTTATCGAATTGAAACATTCAAGTTTTCAAAATTTCAACACCCTGTATTTCGAAAAATAGCTAGACCCCTTAATCGCGCAAAAAAAATAATTATGGAAATAATAGTAAAAATTTATCCGAACAAATTCAAGTAGATCATTAGCACTGCGAATACCAGCATTGTATAGAATCCCGGCAGGAGCATATTATTATGAATCGCTGCTTCGTAAACGAGAGAGAGACTGAGGAGGCACAAGCACGCAAGCAAGCCACATAACGAAGCAACGTAACATAACGTACCGTAACGGTCAGATCTTTTGCGTCGCGACCCCTGGTCGCTCAAACATAACCTGGCGTAAAGAACTAAAGTTCCAAAAATTATTGATAGAAGAAAGAAAGGCACGGGCCCTTGAAAAAATTAGTGAAAATCGTTAGTTTATTTAAATAAATAAAAAAATTTGATGTACACAGTAATATTTATTTATTATAAGAAAAAAATTAGTTGGTGAAATAATTTTGAATCAGTCTTCTCTGCCATCTCCGACCTTCTTGCAGTTGAGGATTAACTCTTGCACCAATACCTTCTTCTCGTCCTCTTCCTTCATCATCTAGTATGCCCAAATCAAGATACTCATCGATATCTTCTGGTTCAGGTGCAGGCATATTATGTTCTATACAAAGATTGTGTAGAACTATGCAAGCATTAATTATACGAGCTGCTTTCTCCGGATGATAGTGAAGTACTCTATGTTTCAAAAGGCATCTGAACCTCATTTTGAGAAGACCATTGCATCTTTCAATGATACAACGTGTACGTTTATGACAATTATCATATTCTGCTTCTGGAGATCCTGGCAAGGGTTCATTTTCCAAAGGTGTCAATAGCCACGGTCTTAATGGATATCCAGAGTCTCCTAAAATATGTTATAAAGGTTCATTATAAAAATATTGGGCATAGCTGGGCTAATATATATATATTTGTTTTTTTTTACCAAGTAAGTAAAACTGATTTGGATTGTTTAGATGAATATTTTGCATAATCTCTTGCACATTTGAATTATTCCATATGAAGGCGTCGTTTGTACTGCCAGGATAAAGAGCATTCACATTAATAATTTTCATCTGAGAATCACATATCTAAACAAAATAACGATACTATATATTTGAGCATAATCAAATACATACCAACTGTACATTTATGGAATGGTAGTTCTTCCTATTCACATACACATATTCATTATATATGGGATCATTTTTAGGTGGTGCAATGATTGCAACATGGGTGCAATCGATACACCCCACTACACCCGGAAAATGAAACTTTTGATAAAACCTGCAACAACAATAAATGCTAGTACATATTAAGTTGAAATTACTGGAACCTTTGGTGATATTCATACTGAACAAACTTTACACTACATCAACACTCTTTCTGTTTCTGAAGACAATAACTTGGTTATCGATACATGCATATAGAATGTGTTCAGAATGAATAGTAGGTTCACATAAATGGATCAATTAATACGAATAAAAATTGTTTACTCACCCATCACGTTTTCTCTCAAGCTCCTGCATATTTCTGGGAAATCTAACCAACTGATTAAAAATATCTGGTTGATTTAAAGCGTTAATTACTTCATCAAGACACCTTGAAACAGATGACTGACTTAATGCTACATGTATATTAGAAGCTGAATCTAACTGATAGCTGCCACTTGCGAGGAATCGAAGACTTACTAAAACCTTCATAAACATGTTTTATTATAAATAATATACATACCTATTAAGATTAAAGGTGACATACCTTTGTCTCAATATTTATAGCTGATTCTCTACTTCCTGTATATAGGGTGACACTAGTCGAATCACTTCACGAACTAATTCTTTTGATAGACGAAACATTCTCACGAATTGTCTATCTCCAAGTTCAAATGCATTTATACGAGGGTAGAAGGGCCTCCGCTGGCCTGCTACGACACCAGCAGCTTCGTCTACTACTTCTGCAATAGCGATCATTGCAATTTCATCAAAATTTGCCATTTCGTTATATCATCAGTAAAGGTGAGATTATACAGCAAATAAAATAAAATAAGGAACTAATTAAAATAAGTTAAGAAATAAGGACAAAAAAAACATTGATTATAGAGATGAATAAAATAAAAATAAGAAGTAAGAGTGAACCAATCAAATTGCAGCTTTTTTGACAATAACTTTGTTTGTGTTTTGTGCAAGCTTAGTGAATTCCACTTTTTGTTTTGGCTACATTTTTGTTTTGGCTCAATGAGGGGTGAGAATGTTGTGTATGTGAAAGTTTTTCGTTTGAGCTATTTTAAATATCAAAAATGTCGTGGTCTCATGATCAAGTACTTCGTTAGGTTACATGAAGAATAATTGGAACCTCAGAACATTTAGAACAGAAATATCTGGGTCATGCGCATTATCGGTTTCCAAACAAATTAAAATAAAATAAAACAAAAAGATAAAAGTTGGCCATCTTTTGTACTAATTCTTATTTACTATTTTATCTTATTCCTTGTATAAACGCTTTCATAGAGATGCTTATGTTCATCTTTATTATTTTAATTTATTTTATTCCTTATTTTATTTTATTTGCTGTATAATCTCACCTTAAAAGCAGCTTATATTATTCCATTAGTAAAACTAAACAATGAATTAGGGTTAGGATTTAAGCCACGCCCTTCGATAATTGTTATCGCATGCTAAATATCCGCTCGTTGTTTTTTGGTCGATAATTATCGCTTGTGATATTCGAACATACCTTTTTTCGGTTATCCTTCGATAAATTGCGAAAATCGCATGCGATATTAAGTCGAGTGAACTCAAATATAGGGCGCAGAGCAGCGTTTCTATTTATAGCGTAATATTTCCAAGTACACAACCATAGAAAAAATAAAATATTTCTCTATGTACACAGCCGTGTTGGTGTAAACTTTGAATAGAAAGACGCACTGTACTGTTATAATAACTTTATTCCAGATTTGTTTGCTCTCCACAACCATAGACAAAATATATTATTATTGGAACTTTAGTTCTTTACGCCAGGTTATGTTTGAGCGAACAGGGGTCGCGACGCAAAAGATCTGACCGTTACGCGTTACGTTACGCTACGTTATGTTACGTTGCTTCGTTATGTGCCTTGCTTGCGTGCTTTTGCCTCCTTAATCTCTCTCTCGTTTACGAAGCAGCGATTTATAATAATATGCTACTGCCGGGATTCGAACCCGGGCCGCCCGCGTGCAATGCGAGCATTCTAACCACTGAGCCACCAATGCTATATTGAAATTCTATGCAAAGCTGGTATTCGCAGTGCTGGTGATCTACTTGAATTTGTTCGGATACATTTTTACTATTATTTCCATAATTTTTTTTGCGCGACTAAGGAGTCTAGCACATTTACTTTTCGAAATACAGGGTGTTGAAATTTTAAAAAGTTTTTTTTTATTATACATATAATGCGCATCAATCCCTAGGATTATTAGCGCTCAACAAAAATTACAGATTAACATTGGTTACAGAGGTAAGTGAGACATGGTATTAACCTAAATCAAATTACATTATTTCTGGATTTACTGAAACATTAAACTATAAAAGTAGCTCGTCAAATTTTATTTATTATTTGAATGGATTTCAAAAAGTCCATTAGCTGAGGCACATCACAGTTTTCACCAAGTGCCTCTCCTATTTGATCGGGGATGTTATGGATTTGCCTCTGTAGCCGGTACTTTTCGCATTCCAATAACACGTGACTTACTGTCAGAGGCTGATTGCAGCTGTCGAATGTTGAATGTTTTAATTCGATAACTTTAAAATGGATGGATAAATTGATTCGACATTTGGCAGGTTGTTTTTAAATGTAAAAGTGCATATTTTGAAAGAAATTGTAGTTTGTGTAACTAGTGTGGATATGATGGCCATATCGCACGAGGACGAAGATGGAGCACGACGCCGTAGGCGGAGTGCTCAATCGTTCAAGTGCGATATGGACAATCCACACGAGTCGAGCAGCAGATTTTTTCTACGACCCACTTGGGAAAAAATCTAGAAAATAAAAATTTCTATAAACTGTAATATAACTTCAAATTAAAAATTTAACAATTCAATTTTATGTTTCCACTAATTTTGTGGTAAACGTACAGTTCTTGAATGTCCAATTTGTATAATGCTACGGTTTTCTTTTTTAAATATACGATGCTTACTACTCAACCACCAAAGAATATGCAAATCGTTTATCTATAACGTCAGATGTATTACATAACTTTTGCTTAAAAGGAACTAAAGTTCCTACCGTGTGTCCCGCGACACGTTCTACCTTTTTTCTCATGTCCACAACCAGAGATAATAACACAACCACCATGGCCACCTAGAACACAGTGTTGTAGATGGCCATGACAACCACAACCATGGAGACCACAAACCACGGTAGGTGGTTTGTGATGGAGACATGTCAACCAAAATGTCAAAACCAACTGAAATGCTGGTTGCCTAATCCTCGATGGTAGGAGAGGAGATGCAAAAAATTGCGTAAGCAGAAGCAGAATCAAATCAAAAATAGTAATGGCGGGCGACGATATCAACAAACTGTCGTGTTAAATAAATGAGCATATAATTTTGAATCATGTTTAGAAAACCAAGATATTCTTGTTTAATGTGCAGGCCTAGTGTAAAGTGCAAATCTTGAAGAAAAGAAACCAGTAATTAAAGTAGTTATCCATAAGGAATCGCAGTATTTACTTTTAACTAATCGGTAAGTAAGTAATAATTTAAGGGTTATCTTTATTCATTGTGTATAATATAATAGTTGTCTTTTTCATTCTAAATTTTTCTTCAGTTTGTATTTATTTACACTCCCTTTTAATGTTTTTTATGTATTGTTAGACTTATCTGGTATTATATTTTATCCCAATGTATTACAGTTGTCTCCATTTATTACCTACATGTAGTCAAGGTGCCCATGTTATTATTACTTATAACCTACTTGATGAACTTCATTTGAATGGAATACTTGGTGGAATTAACTTGCTAATGTTCCCATGAAATTAATATCACAGGATTGTATTGTCAAGTGGCAGGACTTTTTATGTTATCCCTCATGTAATAATAATTTTGTTTGTGCAGGGTGCAAAATATTCACCAAAGTTTAACATATATTATTATATTTACACATATAATTAGGTTTCCCACCTCATTTAATTCAATTACTGGAATTTTTATGAATTTGCCTAAGTACCTAGGTACTTATAATAATTAAATTATTTTTTATATGAGTTTTGTACTTGGTAGGTACTATCTTAACATCGCTAATACTTTCAAATATGTTGATACATTTGAAGAGATAAAATTCTTTAAATACCTATTCAAAATTGCAAATGAAGTACCTATAACCAATCTTAATCCAGATAAGACATAATACATTTCTGTAGTAGAAATTGTTTTTAAAATAAATTTTATAAAAATTTTATTCTTGATAAGAAATTTGAACTATCATGCCAACTAAAAATTTGGATTAATTTGAACAATTTTGATATTGAATTTCAAGTTCAAGTGAATAGGGGTCAATGTTTGTAGTATCTGATGGGTATTCATTTGGATTACTAACAGTTTAATTGTAAAGGTCAAGTAACATGAAGTTTCAAATGATTCCAGTATTTTCTTTATTTGCCTATGGTTGTGACTGACTAGAGATAGATAGATAGAGTAATGTAATGAATCAGTGAGGCAATGTTTAGGGGTATTTTGATAATTTCAAGTAATGCTTGTCAACAATTGGAAAATTATTGTCACTTTATAGCTCTACAAAATGAATAAATAAATAAGTTTCTTCAATCATTAAGTTCAAAAGTTTTTGAACATTATTTAAAAATAATTGAACATTTTGTGAAAGTAGAGAAATACCTTTTATATACGTTTTAATGGTTAAATTAGGACAAAATTCATTCACTCAACAAGTATAATTTTGAATTACCTACTTGGTGTGTTAGTAAAAATTGTCAACACATTATTCACATTTTTAATGAAGTGATTGCCAACTCGATTGCCAAGCATAAAGAATTACTGGAATCATGGAATTTTGTACTGTTGAACACATTTTTTTGGGTTTCTTCTATTCCTTTCAAGATCTATGGAGTCCACTACAACATAAAATTTAAATTTGAAAATGTAAACTAACAGATCAAAACCTATAACAAGGTTAGTAATCTTAAAAAACTTTTTCACAAAGTAATTGAGACATGAGTCAGTCTCTCACACATTTAGTATATAAACATTCTCCAACATCCTAAAACATAGATTCTGAAATATCTTTCTAATTGGAGTAAGTAATAAAAAACATAACCACCTACTTAGTAGTAGACGAGGTAGTAGATAGTATAGCTGTCATAGAGATAATACAGATAGAGGTAACAAGCCATCTCAGAACCCGTCAGCATGTAGGAGAAAGATGAAAGTATACTATATATACACAGACGAAGATAGAAAAACCTCTGGGTGTCTATTCACTAACAGTGAGAGCTCCTACGAGAATAAACATTTATAGAGTGCTCATGTGAGCTCTCAAAATTGCAAATTATGATACCCGCATGCGCACTTCATGAGTGTACTCTCGTAGGAGCTCTCACTGTTAGTGAATAGACACCCTGATCGTCTGTCTCTTTCTCCCTCACTGGAGTTCAGACGGACATTCCCTCTTACACAGCACCCTATAGCTTGTTGCCTCTATCTATAGTATATGTAGCTGTAGGCCAAATTATAATAGACAGACTATAGGCACTTCAACCAAGCTTAAATGTGGGAGCTAAGCAAAAAACATGTTAGAGTATGCTGCAAGTTAGTGGTCAAACATAACCCAAGTTTCTTATAATATTCCTCCAGTTTTGTTGGATGAGTCAGCAGCTCAACCCTTGAGCACATTCATATACAGGGTGGTCCGTAAGTAATGATAGGTATACCTTTTTGTCGCAAAAATGATACAGTTTCAATATAGAAACCTAAAAAATACATCGAAATGGATAACATATTATGATTTCCCAGGCTCTAAAACCCCCATCTTCAAATTTTTACGTTTGTATATCCAAAATCTTCCAATTTACTGAGAAAAAACATTTTTGACATTTCAATTTTGCCACCCTGTATCTTTCTAATCATCAATATTTTATTAAAAGAAGTTGCGTCAGATTTTAATATTTTTAGGCGAAGAATCTGCCATTTCAGTTTGGACCATTACTTACGGACCACCCTGTATATTTTGGACAGGAGTTGAAACTAATAACTAATTTTTCTCTGTTGCTAAGTTATCTTCAACTCTTACATTGATCTTCCCATGGTAGTCCAGTTTTGCTAAATTTTCCTTGAACTTATATTCAAATAAAATAGAAGATAAGGAATTTACTAGCTTACTGTGTCTGTGTTGATTTAAATTTTAATTGCTATTAACAATAATTTATGTGAGGTATATTTAAATTTGCTTACAATGAATCAGCGGTTTTCTTATAGTGATATTAACCTTC
>CAJUYH010003267.1:0-23031 GCA_910591685.1 Galerucella tenella | reverse complement strand
TGCCGCTTTTATTTCATTCAGTTCTTGATAAAATAACAATATTTTCGTTGCATTGTCACACATTTGTCTATAAAATACTGTTATGAAGGATGTGTCACCTTTATATCATTTCAATCTTCATTGTCCAAAATTGGGGATATTTGACAACGTCTGTTGAATTTATTACTAACAAGAAACCCATATAAATTATGATGCACACTACCTTAACAGTTTGGCAATCGATATAACACCTTATGTCTCATCTAAAATTATTAATAAAAATTAACTGAATGAAAAACGTAAGCCATGTTTTTACGGTCATATTTTCATTCAATAACGGGCCCTTAAGATATCGAGAAGCGGTTGACGTGTTGTTACATGTATTTAAATGTAGCTAGCCGTACACTAATTGTTTCTGATTTCCTATTTTTCTATCTTATACCCACTTTCAACATGTGCCGCTGGTCGCACCACAATCGATCGATTGCAGTATGGAGGTATGTAAAAAACATCAATTCCTTGTATTTAAATGCAACGCAACGTGTTTTTATTTTTAGTTTCAATTTCACTTGAGTTTATTTGAACTGTGATTACTTACTAATTTACGAGCTGTTTGACTGAGAAAAACTTAGCTCCTTTTCCCAATACCTCAGTACCATTCGAGATAATTTTATACTGAGTAGGTCATGAATATAATATGTAGGATTAAGGGACATTTTTTATTAATGGTACTTCACTATGTAGCCAAATCAAATTTAGGTGCGCGTTATTTGAAAAGTATTTCCAATTTGCGAGATATAGAGTATATAGGGGTTTTCGAGGTTGCTTAATGCGAATCAAAAGTAAAAATGTCTAAAAACAAAATGGTGGACGAGATACAGACAAATAATATCGAAAAAATAATTCAAATTGAAATATATGAGGTGAACAGAGGTTTTTGAGGTTGCTGAATCCGTATCAGCAATCGACATTTCAAAAAACAAAATGGCTAACGAGATACAGACAAAAAATATCGAAAAAACAACATATTAAGACGAAAAATAATTTAAATTGAAATATATGAGGTGCACAGGGGTTTTTGAGGTTGCTAAATTCGAATAAAAAATAAAACATTCCAAAAAACAAAATGGCGGACGAGATAAAGACAGCAAAATATCGAAAAAAAAACACATAATAGGACAAAAAAATAATTCAAATTGAAATATATGAGGTGTACAAGGGTTTTTTAGGTTGCTGAATCCGTATCAACAATCAAAATTTCAAGAAACAAAATGGCGGACGAGATACAGACATAAAAATTTTAACAAGTCTCATTCGCGTGAAATTACGATTTTCAGTACAAAATCTCATATAAAACTGGCAGACTGCATGGTCAGATCTAAAAATTTCTCACATTCTTTATAACAATCATATCTATTAATAAAAAAACTTCTCCGCGCACAATTCGGCGAGTTATATTTCGATGCCTAAGGCATCAGGGAAGCCAACCCAAGTCATCAAAAGTGCAACTTTAAACATTTTTTTGGGGGGGGTTTGCGCACCCGAAGTCGATACTTGCTTATGGTCTTTACATATCCAAATTAGATTAGAGTTTGTTTGTAGGTTGGAATTATTTTTTCACATCTAGGTATATTGTCAACGAAAAGTGCAGAAATATGGTGGAAAAATTCCTACATAATACATTTGATAAAACACCACTTTATGCTAAAATAGTAAAGATATAAGCATTAATTATGATTCTCAGTGTATGCGAGAGGTAGCTGTCACCTTCGAGGTTATTTATTTTTGGCCCACCAACCTCAAATTATTTTTTCCGGACTTCACTTCTTGAAATGATTGGGTGATATACCTAGTCTTAGTTTAGTTCTCACTCAGAAAATATCTTACTTATCTTACTGGTGACGATTTAAATGAATATGGTCATATTCAATAGGCATGACGACAGTATCAAAAAATCGTCGATATAATGGTTTTAGGGGAAAGTTCATATCAAAAAAATTCAAAACACTGCTTTAGTTTTATTTTAAAAATTCAGATTATTAACATTTTCAATAAAATAAAACATAAAAATACTGCAATCGGCCATTTTGACTGAAACACCAATCACAGCGCATGACGTCAGCTTAGGTAAACACCGCTGTCAGTCAATACTCAATACACTCATTTTCTGTGTTTTGTTGTTGTGAATACTACTGATTACGCATTTGGATTGGTCTTTTATTATTTTACGTGTGATTTATCGTCTCCACTCTACTATAACAATGAAACAAAGCTTTGTTAAGGCAAATAGCTCAAATTTGTCCAGGATTGATATACTCGTAATGATGTTGGGCGATTTCCTCGCAACAAATCAAAAATTTTGCTCGTCTGAGTTTAGAAACGTGAAAACTTCCTTGTAAGTGAATTTTGTATTTATCTTCACCTTAGACACAACCACAAAACAGTCTAACCTATAGAAGTGAAAGTTTATAGGATGACCTTGAATACAAAAATGAGGTTTCAAACCCATCCACCTGAAGCGCTAGTTGCAATAGAGTTGTCGAAACAGGCCTGGCAGCTAATGCCTTTAGCACGAAGAGAAGAAAATATTTTAAAATTCATCAAAGCTGTCATATAGTTGTTGTCACCTTTTGCCATTTGCTGCTGTTATTTGCGTTTTAATTGGGTACTGTAAGTCTTATCAAGTGTGATAATTTATAATATTTATAATGGTTGGTGTGAAGTGTTACGTTCCTGGGTGTACAGACATTACATCAAAACGACATTGGTTTCCCAAACATGACACTTTGTTGTTGAATGAATGGGTTGCCTTTATTCGCAATCAAAAACTAAAGGAAGTAAGCGCTGAACAGATTTATAGATCCTACAAAGTTTGCAACAGATATTTTGAACCACAATATATTGTTAATATTGGGACCAAAAGGGGCCTCACTCGCAAAGCTGTTCCTACAATCCTATCAGGATTGATCAAAAAGTGATGGGAAATACGTAATATTATCACTCTTAGGCATTAGTTAGCGCGTGGTAAAATGTAAATTGCATTTAGGAATTCCTAAAGTCGTTTTAGGTATTACCTTACTAGGAAATGGTTAGTGAAATCGGGCATTAGTCATTCAAAAAACAAACTTCCATTAAAAAAAGTACTATGAAATAGTTCTGAACCCATCCACTGCGAACGCTGAAATTCTTCTTCCCTTAGTCTGTTTTTCGGCCTCATCTGCCTTGCCTATTTCGACAACTCAATTGCAACTAGCGCTTCAGGTGGATGGGTTTGACACCTCATTTTTTCATTCTAGGTAATCCTATTGGACTTTCACTTCTATAGGTTAGACTGTTTTGTGGATACAACCAACTTGAATATAATCAAACTAGTTTTAAGCTCATGCGAGTTTATTTAACTTTCATAGGTTGGCATATAAATTTATGGGGCATACATCCTGGTTTCATACGTACTTGTGATACTGACCCCATCACATGATACTGCATATAATTTTCCATATCATCTGGCAACTGCAAAAAGAAAAGTAAACCATTGAAATTGATAATAAGAATTATAGACAAGACCAAAACAAACATAACCTCAATAAATTAGATATTTCATAGCCTCAATATTTCAACTATTTCACGTCAAACAAACGTTTTAAGTTTGAGAAATATAAATATAATAGGATAACATACTCAGGTAAAAGTCTAGTTTAGTGGTACAACGCGGATTTTGATGAAAATTTTTTTATTAATTCGAGGTCGCTGAACACGAAAATGAAAAAAAAATGTGCGCTCTCTTACCAAAAACGGGTTATGAATTTTTGAAATTTTTGAAAATTTGTTCAGATGAGCACTGCACTGGTTTTATTGACACAATATAACTTTTATAATTATGTGTTATAACTGCTACACAATGTTGGTGATACACTATATATTTGCTTTTTACGATATTAATCCCACTCACACACTAAAAACACTTTGATATTGATATATAACTCTTGTAAATTCATTTTTGAATTCAACAATTATATATTTTGACGTTTCCGTCTAATATGACTGACACATGTTTCGTCTGTTCTCCTTTGTGGTTCTCCTTTAGTAGTAAGACCTACTAGCATATTCAGCCAACTAAAGAGTAAAACATTTAACATAGATGAAAAATACACGCATGACATACATATGTCAAGATGTCACTAACACCAAGATTTGATAAACTTTGTGCTAATAGACAAGCATATCCATATATTTAAGGAACAATAATGAGATGTTATTATTTTGATTTATTTTCCATTAGTGTGAGATAAAAAAATAAAATGAATATATCATATAATAAAAAAATATCAAAAAAATATTTAATAACCATGAAAGGTAACTACAATATTAATATGAAAACATAAAATACTTGAGTATTAGGCCAGAGGCGGATATGAGATGTACCTGACATTGAAAAGAAACAATCAAGTATTCCAAAAGTATATTATATTATTTGACTTAAAGAAAGTAATTAAAAATTGACATTGATAAATAACTGGAATTATTATCTCTCTCAGGCCCGGTTTATCAATAGCCGATATTATCCATCAGTTAAGTATCCGTCGGATAAAAGTAACTAGCAGATAAAGTTCCAGTTTGTTGGGAAGCGGTTTATCAACTCGTTTTTATTCTCTAGTTTGTTAACTAACAGATAAAGAAAGTTGGCAATGCTGACGAATGAATGTAAGCAATCTCATTGGCTGTTACAAGAACAAGGTCATGTCATATCAATTGATATTTTTGTTAGGTTATTGGTGAAAGTTTATCCAAAGGTTTATGTGTTTTTATTTTTCTTTCTTGAAGATTTTTTGGTTGTTGATGAATATGAATTTTCTGAATGATTATATTCTGGATAGCGACGAGGATGAGGATATTGTGCAAGTTCTTGAGTACGAAAGAAGTCCTTATACAGTTAGGGAAGGAGTGGACAAATTCGAAAAGTGGGATGACCAGGATTTTCATGCAAGATTTAGGATGACAAAAGAGACTGTTCTATCAATATTAGAACTGATTGAGGATCCACTTGAATGTCGAACTGCTGCTTAACCCTGCATCCAAGCCTCCCCTTTTGATTTCGAGGCTGCCCCATCCGTTTTTCATTTTCTATTACATTTTTATGTTTATTTGCAATTTTTAGAAGCAAATTTCTCTCCTCTATTGTGAAATTGCATCCTCTCTTCTTAGTAGTACTAGTACTTTCCATTTTTTACTTTGCTCATAACCCAAGTAAATATGTCCACAACGAAATCAAAACACAACAACTCTACCGAATAAAGTGAGGTTATGTAATAGACCTTAACCTCCAGATATCGACCTATCCGCCAGTTGAAACTGAAAGATAAATATTTGACATTTTATCTGCCGGATAAAGTTATCCTGTTGTTGATAAACCGACCTTTCCAAAATAACTGGTAGTTAAGCAGTAACTGACGGATAAATTGCTATTGATAAACCGGGCCTCAGTCATATTTAACTATAAAACAACAATAATAAAACTGATTCATGTCAAGAACTTGATGGTTAAATTTCCATAACAAAAAAATGACCAAATATTAATTCTCCATTGACACTGACCGCAGCTTCCCTATCGATCGATAAAAAAAAGGCCGACAACACTAACTATAGCATCAGGTATAATAAACAATCATTCTTGTGCCACAGCAGTGTGAAAACTAGCACAATGACCGCAATGTCACTAGTTCGTACAAACCACAAGTTGTTACGCACAGGCATTTCATAAACAATCACAAAACTTTTTCGCAACAAATTAAAATTGTTTGTAACACTTGTTATAGACAAGAATAGAAAGAACTTGTAGGCAGCACTTGCTACATCTATGTTTACTTCAATGGGCGTCATAAGCCAATCCTAGTGAAACTGCATTTACGATTGAACGTCAACCTTCTTCCATTCTTTGAAAAAGTGTACTGCTTCTCAAAACTCGATCATTATGCACGCTTCCTGGCCAATTAGCACTAGCATAATATATTTCCAAATTTGGTCCGCAAACAATCATACAATTGATGGAGTTGTTTCCATTACGATCAACAAATGCAGGCTCATTTTCGATTGGAGCATCTATTTTTACTAATGTCCCATCGACACATCCAATAACTTGGGGGAATCTTGCTATAGCAAAAAATCCTGCAGAAACGTTTAAAATATTGTCAGGCCAACTAACGCATTGGGGAAATTTAATTTGGTTAACTGCATACACAAACTTTCTAACACATCTGCAGACACTTGCCTTACTAACCCCATGTGCATCTGATTATGACATGGTATTGCTCTTCATTACCTAACCAGTGTAATGCTATACAAATCTGCATTTTTGTGGATAGTGCGTGAGACCGATCAGTTGGATGAAGAAGCATATGTCCAATATCCATACGAAGCTGTTCCATTTGGACAGAAGTCACGCTGAAACGTTCATTAAACTCGAATAACGAGTGGAACTCAGAATTAATTCAAGGCCTAAACACTCTTCTACTACGTATACGTATAATCTCTTCATTTTCATTTTATGACGAAGAACTACTAGACCACATTTTGCTGCAACTATAATCTATGTATATTTAAAACTTGTCAGCTATCTACCTTTTTAGTTAGGTAGAAGAATTTTACTAGATAACAAGTTTCAGATGCAATTTTGTTGACTACACTAGTTAAATTATTATAATAATATACGTTATTATACACCAGGTAAATTCATAGTAAATAACAAATACTTTATTTGTAAAATTTTGAAAAATTGCCTGTTATTACAAAAGTACACTGACTTGTCGTTTTATGAAACGCGAGTAATTACATATTTTTCCACACTTATTAAAATCTACTCGTTACTTACAAACTTGTGTTTTTGTGAAATAGGCCCCAGGTTGTAAATACAATTTTTTCCAGTACCTACTAGCCAAATTTAAGACAAAAATTAAAAATGATTGACATTTAACACTATTTCGATGCTTATATTATTACAATGATATTATTTACCAAAGCATCTAATGAGAAAATGGTGCAGATGAACTTTTTTGTTGTGGTCATTACAATTTAAACACACAACAATAAAATACCATTATTCCTATAGTTTATAATCACCAATATAAAGTGCAACGAATTAACGGAACCAATTATACAACATCCTAAAATTTCACAAAACGTGGATTATGTTTTACTTTTAACACATGTGCAATTGAAGAAAAAACAAATTACAGCGGTAGTGCGTTCACAACACAACATCTTAAGTATAAGAGTTATACTTGGATACAAAGTGAGCGTTAATAAAACATTTAATATAATTCACATTGTATACCACAACGCACCACGCGAAGCGTTTATCCCATCGTCTAACTGACACGTACACTGTCTGTTTTCGCTCCTAACCGAATCCATAGATTATGAACGCACTCATTTTTCGTTGAGCGCGAATTTTAAACTAATGGTATTCTTATTCAAATAATATTATCTTAATAGGAAATTTCAAGCAGCAAATATGTTAAAGACCTCTCCTGGGTATATAAGTCTTTGTTCAACTACTATCCCTGGATTCTCAAAATATTTGAATTTGTCCATTATTGGCCTAGGTTAAAAATAGAAAATATTATTAATCACTAATAGAAAAAATCAACTCAGCTGATAGTAATTGTCAACTTCACAGCTAGTAGTGTAAAAACTTAATTAGTCAGTGAGAAAAATCACCCAAAACTCACCCTAATGATCAAACAGTCATATACAGAAATTACCCTTAGTCACTAAGTTTAAATTACGAATGCAAACTAATTTGATACTTGACACCGCAAAGATTTTTAATATATTATTCTCTTTCTTATGTCTTTTTTGAGATTGTATCTCTGTATCCCTAATGTTGTTGACATAAACATAGACTGTTAATATTTATTGTATCTGAATGCCTATGTTTCGTTTCTTAAAATTATATAGTTTTTTATGTAGGGACGTTAATTCTTATATTAAAGTTTTTTTTTATAAATTTTTTGGGAGTAAAAATGTGTTTATTTTCTTTGGGATCGGGGGCGCCAAATGATTGACTATTTTCAAGGGAAGTAAAGTAAACATCGAGTTTGGAAACCACTGCTCTAACCCGTCTGTAGAACGTTACGAATCACAAAATTATTAACACATAGTCTGAAACATTATCGCTAGCAATTTATTGTGTCGTTCACGTTCAGCAGTTATTTGATATAATATTTATTTTATGAGAGTCATGCTTACGATTAGATACATACAATGGATGCAGAGTTGTACAATTGTAAAGTTTTTAGTTCGTTCATGAATAGACTAAGATGAACTTCTAAATATTTTATGTGGATGTTCTTTTACTGTGATAGTAGATCTAGTCAGTGTCTATGTTTAACCGTATTTTTTATTTTATTATTACAACACTAATGAAATTGAAAAGGGATAGTGTTATAGATAACGTAGGGTATGTTCACTTTTTTCTATATTTATTTTTAACGATGAACTTACAATATTATACACTATATTTTCTTGGTATACCACATATATTACTTACGTACTACGGTATTCCTACTATGGGTGCTTGTGGCTTTCGTCTTGCGAAACCGTACTAGAAATATGGGAATGGGACCAAAGCCTAAACAGTGCTGTATTCTGCAGTCGTGTACGACTTCTCCGTTCTTTTTCTTGTCATCTTTATTCAGTTCTTCTAAACGTTGAAATTAATATTTATTTCTTTGGTTTCAACTTATAAGCCGTACATAACCATAGATAAAACATGTACATAACCACAAAAAGATTTCGATCTTGTGTTCATTTCTAGCAGTCTGTTTATGCTGAAAGTGGAGAATAATTTGAAAAATTGTGTAATGATGGATTATACAATAACAAAGTGTGCCAGGTACATGCAAGAAAAAGCTGTTTGGGTAAAATATATAATTTATAAAAGCAAAACTGAGTTCAACAAATACAGTTAACTTAAAAGCAAAAAATTATGCAATTTGATACTTATGTTTTGGTTCTTTTAATGTAATTATTGATTGCTTTATAATTTTGAAGACAAGTAAACCATAATAATTATATAGGTACCTACCTACTTTGTTAAATTAAAAATAAGCGACATCCCGGAAATTGTGCGACACGACGTAAAGGTCGATAGACCTAGCTTTTCATCAAAGCAAAACACCTACCTTATTTTAGATTTGTCATGAACCCAACCAATCCCCAATCATTATACTTTTCCTTTTTTATTTTTATCGTTTAGTTGATGTATCTTGTCCAAATACTAATACGTCCCTGGTCATAGTTAGGTACCTACCTTGTTTTGAAGTTGTCGTAAACCTTAAAGATAGCTCAATCACTTTACATTTCATACTTGATTTTAATTGTTTTTTTTTTGTGTAATTTCAAAGTTCAAGGTTTAATGCACATGAAATTAAAATGTGTCTACCTAGTACAGGGAATGAAGCATTTTGGCTCGCAATTTTTTCGTCCAGCATGGATTTAGGTATAGTGGACGTAATATTTTTAATGCAGCTGTGTAATCGTATATTGTGGACTATGACGGTATCGTTTCGAATTACAGTCGAACAAAGAGCCGACAACTTTAAGTTCGCAAAATATCTATTACGGCAAGTATACTATACCTAAAATTTCCAAGGAAGGTAAGAAATAGCCTAAAGATCATTTTATATATATCGGGGAGTAGCCTTTTTTTATTACATTTCAACTACAGGAATCGATGGAAACATTTATTGCTAATGCATTTTATCAAAAAAAACAGTAGAAAGTAAAATTGTAGCTTTAAAAAAAACAAACAAAATAATTTACTTATAATTTTTCTACGCACCGAGATGATGGTTAGTCAAATGCAAAATTAGAAACATTCGAAGTTGAATAATTTTGTATTTTTCGAGGAAAACTTATAGAGCACGGAAATTGTTTTACTTATGATCAAAATAAGGCCGGTACATATTTTTTTCCACGAAAAAAATCAGTGTTAACAACCCCCTAACTACCTTCCTAATTAAAATTGATCTTCGCCCTCTTATATGTATTATCAATATATCCAAGAACTATGATTTTAGAAAAATTGGATTTTGATGAGAAAACGATTTTTCGTATTTTTCACCCTTTTTTTCAAAATATCTCCGAAAATACTTTTTTTTTCGGGCCGAGATGGGAAACTCATGTTCGACTGGGTCCTTAACCAGTACCCAGATAGTGTTGGACTCATCCCCACGGGAATGCCTACCAACCAAACCCACCTCAAACTCGCCGTTACTCCCGCCTTGGAATCACTACCCTAGCATACTTCAAGACGGGCGGCGGTCCCCCACACAATCTCCGTCATCTTCTCACTTCTATCACTCCTATTTCTCACATGCCATAACGAGTCCTTCTCTTTCCCTAATCATGCTCTCTACTACGCCACTTATCTCCATCCGTTCCTCCTCGCCCCTCAACATAATATCCACCATATTTTCCCAATACACCGCCTCTCCCAGTTTATTTTCCAACTTCTTCAAAACTTCCTCGTTCTTCCAACATCTAAACACATGTCCCACATCGTCCTCCACTTCACATCTCTCGCACACTCCAGTTTCTCTTTTCCCAATCTTGTGGAGGTAACCCACTCTCGACCCATGCCCTGTGAGCACCTGCGTCAAGAAGTAGTTCACCTCTCAGAATTTCTTGTCCACCCAATTTCTCCTGCTCCCAATCGCTCCTTTTAGCGCGCCCCCATACTCATCCCACATTCTCTTTATTTCCTCATCCATCCATTCCTGTACTTCCTCTCTGTTCGCACCCCTCCAGCGTTTCTGTCTGGCTCTAGCCATCAAGTCCAATGGATAGGATCTTGACAGCACTGCTGCTGCCAGTCTACACACTGTCCTGTACGCCTGCACCACCCTCAGAAGTATCCCTCTCTGCACCCGCAGGAGTGGTCTAACCCTCGCATTCACCCCTGCTGTCTCACCCGAAAATACTGGAAATACGAAAAAATGCTGGACTATTAAATTGTAGCTTTTTCAATGCCTAAAATTTCTCTGCGTAGATTTTCTGGACAGTAAATATCTGGCGAGATATAGCCGTTTATAACCCATTTACGAGCGAACACCATCTTATTCGAGCCCTTTAAACTGAACCCATTCAAAAACTATGAGATTTTAAAGAAATAAACTCACATAGCTTCAACCCCTACAAAATCGTTTTTGAAAAATCTTTCTCACTAAAAATTTTCTCATTTTAATGGCCCCTCATAACCGGTATATTTGGCATTAATAGGTAAGTTTTTTTTAATATCTACCAAATGACTTTATAAAAATTGCAATGTTATTAAGGGTTGAAAAGTTGCAAAATGAACGGAATACATATTTCAATCATTTAATTATTGAATTAATTTTGATAATTGATCTTTTTTGTGTGAAAAAATTTATTTTTACATTAAGTTCTAACAACGGTTGAAATATTATGATATAATATCCTGAAGCATAAAACATTATTTAACCAATCCCAACCAAATCTCACCCATATTGAGGTTTACTATGTTATCTTATAAGTTTTTACAAAAGGGGTAGTTTTTACACCTAAAAATAATCATCGCCCATTAGCATGATATGGAATATGAAGTAGAGGGTAAGATGAACCCAATTCCAAATTTTCAGGCAAATCATTTTCAAGATAAATAATTTTTTATATTAAGCTCTAAGAAGGGTTGATTTTTAAGGTCTGAAACATCAGGAATTGTATTCCAAAGCATTACTTTATAACTTTTGACAACTATTAGGGGTAGTTTTCACCCTATAAAAGCAAAAACCGGCACGATATAGAGAATTAACTAGAGAGTAAAATGAGCGTAATACCAAATTTTTATGCAAATCGATGTTGGACGAAAAAATTGCAAAGTTTTGCCATTTTTTGGGCTTCATTTCCTAACCTAACCTTGGAGCTTTACTGGATCTAATGCGGCGAACATACCTAAAAATATTCATATACTTCGAATTTGAGAATCACGTCGTTCTTTAGAAGTTGGTTCATAATATTGACAGTAAACGAAACTATAATCACTAGCAAATGGCCATGAACATTGTTTGAATTTAACATTGGACTTGGCTTTTTCATTCCAAAACAAAAATAACAACAGCGATGTGTAAAACGATGTATTAGAAACAACTTTAGGATTGCCTTTACTTGTTTTAAATTTGAGTTGACAAGTTTTTACATTCTTAATAAAATACAGTGAATGTGTTAATCTGGAAATTCTAATTGTTACACATTTTCGACAAAGCGATCCATTCAATTATAGATAATTTTAACGTAAACGTATTACAAAGCAATTTTTTATCATTGCAATTTCTAAATCGCTTGTGACCATGATCTCGGTATCATTACAACAAATCAATAATTATAATACTGATTCCATCCTACCGTTGAGTGAAAAATCCATGAACACTAGATTAGGAGAACGAATTTATACGGTAAAATTGACAAAATCGTCTATCTAAGAAGTTTGTTTTTTGACCCCAACGTCGCGCACTGCAATTCCTATACCCTTTTAAAAACAGAAAAGACAATAAGCTTACTTTTTATATATGACAGTAGTAAAAAGTAAACATTACCTATGACAAAGTAAGAACTAGAAGTATTTAAATTGTTAAAAATTGAAAATGGGAAGGATGTACGTTGTTGAAAATTATTGTAATAGTGGTTGGTAGTGCAGATTATTTAAAACGAAGAGGAGAATTGAATTTAATTTGAGAAAAGCAGAGTTTAACCGGTTACCAAAAGTAGTCAAAAATAAAGTAGGAAAGAATATTCATTATGATATATACACTAAAATAATATACCTTACTACTTGTGAGAAGTCTAGAAAAGGCATAATTGTACCCAAAATACTTTACTTTTGTCCTATACAAGTTTACAACAAGTAAAATTTAAGAGAACCGGAAGAATAATGGTGAACAATGATTTGTAGTGAAACCAGAGATGGTTGATAAGGAATAAGCTGTAAAAATTGAAAATTGAAAATGAAAATATGAATAAGGAGAGAGCACAAATTGAAGCAAACATATACAACAGATACAAAAATGTATGTTTGCTTATTATTGGTGCACTTTACCAATGTAGGGTTAAAACCATTGCTTTATCAATCATTAGCCACCGAATTCCAGTCTGGGGAACTTGTGAGATACCACAGAGGATTCAAAATAAAGTAGTGAATGTTTTGTGCTAATTCAGTTACAGAGATATTATATTCTTTGTAGGTACCTACTTATGTATTTAACTATTGGCGACTTTGCACTGTGTTTGATTTATTAGGAAATCAACTTTTGTGAATTGCAATTTTTGTATTGTTACTTGAAGTACTTGAAAACAAATTATTTTCATTTCTTGTATGATAAAAATTAGTTAAATATATTTTATATTGAAAACCTATACATGAACTAATTTCATGTGCCTATTGATTCAAAATATATATTATTTTTTATTGTTATTGAACAGATTTAAGATTATGATTGAGTTTTAAGCCTTTGGGTTTCATCCCACACATGCTAAACCTAGTTTTTGTAGCTCATTCATTATTCGCTTGTAGTTGAACGATCTGTTATGAACTGAAGTTTTAGTTAATTTCATTCTTAATGTTGAATTTCCTCTGCCCAGAAAATATTCTTCACACAAATTATGAAACCTGAAAGATGGCGCTGTATCTGTAATTCGACTTTTTTTTATTTTTTGCAGTCTTATAATGGATGGCGAAGATGACTCCTACAATACTTATTGCTCTCGAGCAAGCCAAAGAAGTAATGGAGGAAGTACCGATTTTGGAGACATGTCTTTTATGATAGTAGACTACTTAAAAGAAGCCCTGAAGGTATAAAACTATCACCATAATTATTTTCCAATTATATATTTTTTATTTTAAGGCAATGGACATGATGCGAGCCCATCGGATGCTCACCGATGTAATATTAGAAGTGGGAAAGGATATTTTTTACGCGCACAAAGTCATCCTAGCCGCTGCCAGTCCCTACTTCAAAGCCATGTTTACTGGGGGACTCAAAGAATGTGATATGGATAGAGTTAAGTTACAGGGCGTTTCGGCGACCGCTTTAGCTAGGCTTATACATTTTATGTATACGGGAAAAATCAGGGTTACCGAAAGTACTGTATGCCAACTATTACCTGCCGCTACCATGCTTCAGGTATGTATAATTTCAAATACGTAATAAGTTGACATCGTCTATTATAAATTGTTAATGGTTATTTAAATTTCAGGTACCTAATGTTATCCAAGCTTGCTGTGATTTTTTAGAACGTCAATTAGATCCTAGTAATGCCATTGGTATAGCAAGTTTCGCTGAACAATACGGCTGTATCGATTTATGTAGGAAGGCCAATCAGTATATTGAACAAAACTTTGGTCAGGTATTGTTGCTTCTTTGGTAATTTGATTAATTGCCCCATCTATACACCATCCACAATCATTGAATTTAATTTTGTTTCAGATATCCCACGAAGAAGAATTTCTTCAATTGAGTACGCTACAAGTGATTAACTTGATAAAAAAAGACGAACTAAACGTTCAAGATGAGAAAGAAGTATACAACGCCGTTTTAAAATGGGTTAGGTACGACGAAGAACATAGACATAAAAAAATGGAACTTATTTTAAACGCTGTACGGTGTCAATTTTTACCCCCAAAATTCTTAAACGACCAAATGACGAATTGTGAAGTTATCAAAAAGACTCCAGCCTGCAAAGAATATCTAGCTAGAATATTTAAGGTAAGTTGATATACGTCAAAGATAACAAGACTGCGCACTTAAAATCGGAGTGTTAATGTTACATAAGCGAGTTTTTAATAACACACCTACACAGTTCTCTGAAAGTCAATTAAATCGTATGTTTCACAAGTGCAGAAAATGAGATTTAGCATTCCAAGCTGATAGTTGAGGACTGATAAAGCGTGTGACATGGAGGAACAACTGAAACATCAAGATAATACAGTGACATATTGTGAAAAACTTCAAAAGTTGTGGTATTATGAATATTTTCTACTTGCGTGTGGAGAAGTTCACTTTTCCGCACTCAATTTAGTTTAGAAAGTGCCACTTTTCCGATCTAGTGCGGAAAAGTAAAAATATCAGAAAAGTATACTCATTTGTCACACAGTAACTTCTATATTGATAATACCGAATTTAGGAGAACGCGTCACCCCGAATTATATACGGGCCACAGTTTTCGGTGGTCTTCGGCTACCGCAGATAGTGGAGAAGGTATTACTAGTATACAAAGATTGGGAGATTGAAAATCAGCAGCCGTGGCTAAAGGATATTTAGAAGAATCAACGGAAATGCGGAGAAAAATGTCTAGATATCGACCGACAAAGAACATGCATATGGGGCTTTGGGGTTTGTCACAACCAGTCTCTAGACACAAGAAATCGATGCTGCAAAAGATTCACCAACCGATCTTATTGAAAAAAAAACTAATAGCATCAGCGATCAACTTACAGAATGCATCAAATTGCCAATTTATCATTAATATTAATCATAAGTAGTGGAATAGATTGTAGTTTCTCTTTACGCTTTAATAAAAATTGATAAAATTCCATTATGTTGCTACTTTATTTTTACATGTTCGGCACGCTTGTTGAAAAAATTGAATTTTCCACACACATTTTAGTGTAGAAAATTAATTTTCCCGCACCGTGTGGGAATAATTTTCCGCACCGTGTGGAAACAAAGAGCAACAGTTCCAAAATTACAGCCATTCAACAAGCAACTAGCCTTTGCTATAAATTTAAGTAATGCAAATAATTGTACTTTTACAATAAATTATAATATAAATAATTAGGTATTATATTTTGACATGTAACTATTATTGTTAATAATATTTTACTTTATCAATAATCTAATAAAATATGTTTCTAAATAAACTATAAGCACTTATAATCAGATAAAAATATCTCAACTTTCGATTAGTTCTGTTGACTTTCCTCACGCTCGTGGAAAAACTATTGTACCTAACACTTGCGGAAAATGTTTTTACGCACTCGGCTGCTTCACCGATCTCCGCTACGCGTCGTTCGGTGAACGGCAGACTCGTGCGGAAATAGTTATTTTCCTAACAAGTGCGGAAAGTGATACTTTCCCGCACGCGACTGCAGTTGACCCGAACGACGCGAAGCGGAGTTCGGGCAAGCGGTCAAGGGCGGGAAAGACACTTTACGCATGAGTTGGGAACATTATTTTTTCTACGACCGTATATACAAAAAAGTATACCAACCCATTTTTCAAAAGTTATTTTATTTCAACATACATATAGAAAACTTTAAACAAAAACTATTATTATTATAAATATTAATATTAGAAACACAATTTGTTGCATTCTGTAAATTAATTAAAATTGCCGATCCAGTGGAGTTATTTGGTGTTAACTGGTAACTAGATGACGTCGATGAGGATGGCATCGGTTGCAGGTCACATAAAGATGACGATGAAGGTGACGGCAACGGTTTTAAGTCATTTGTAGATGAAATAGTTTCACTTGATATATTTTTCTTATATCAAACCCAGGTGGTTTGATAGTTGTTTTATGACATTACTTCAAAGAATGTTCAGGGTTATATCAAAACATCTACATAATTTTTTATTTTCAAAAAATTAAAAATGCAACAAAAAGCTAGAAAAGATGTTGATTCATTTGATGGACCATTTATTCACCTGTTCTAAAAATAGTTATAACTTCCGAAGTAAAAAACTATCAAATAAGGTCAAAATTTGAATAATTTTACTTTCCCGCACTAGTGCGGGAAAGTGACACTTTCAAAACTAAAATGCGTGCGGGAAAGTGGGTTAAAACGCACGGTCGTAGAAAAAATTCATTTTCCGCACTTGTTAGGTAAATAGCTATTCCGCTCTTGAGCTACTTTCCGCCCTATTCTTGGTGTTCATATTATGATTGGTTTTCCGGTAAAGTAAGGGAAAAAGAAAAAAAATGTCATGATTTTGTTTTCAAAACTTATACTTCCTCCAAAAATAATGTTATGTTGTTTTATGCAGGATTTGACTTTGCACGTACGTACCGGTGTGAAAGAAAGATGTCCGAACATACCTAGAGTTATATATATAGCAGGAGGTTATTTTCGACAGTCACTTGATATTTTGGAAGGTTATAATGTTGACGAAAAAGTTTGGTATAAACTTTCCAGATTAACAGTCCCTCGGTCAGGCTTAGGAGGAGCTTTTTTAAAGGTAAAAATACTAGATATCGCCACTAACCTACAATAATGAGTGGTTTGTATGATTTTTCCTATAACATTGGCTTAAAACTAAAAGCAATGCTTTTAGGGAAATTTTTATGCGGTAGGGGGCAGAAACAACAGCCCAGGTAACAGTTACGATTCTGATTGGGTGGATAAATACAATCCCATCAAAGACCATTGGCGACCTTGCTCTCCCATGTCTTCACCGAGAAACAGAGTAGGAGTAGCAGTTATGGATGGTCTTTTATATGCAGTAGGGGGAAGCGAAGGACTTAAATACCATAGTAGTGTAGAATGGTGAGTATATTCTACTTTTAAACCAAGAAAAGTGTATTGAAGTTGAAACTCATTAATATAGAATAATAGATTTCGCTACAAAGTTTTATTAAATATATTTTCCAAAAAATATTGATCGTTCACTTGAGAAGATCTACTTCTCGGGCTATATGCCACGCCAGACATTGAATTACAGTTCTGAGTTGAACAGGGTCGGTATGATATACAAGATTTAACCAAAAACACATTTTTTTCAGTTACGATCCAGACACAGATAGATGGATGAACATCAAACAAATGCATTACAAAAGACTGGCGGTTGGTGTGGCGGTAGTTAATAGGTTATTGTACGCTATCGGTGGATACGACGGAGTGGAAAGGCATAGAAGCGCCGAATGCTACCATCCAGAAAACAACGAATGGACGATGATATCCCCTATGACTGTACCGAGAAGTGGGGCAGGTAAACATAACAGTCAGCATTCTTTAATAGTGCATAAAAAACCACTACTTTGCTCCTAACATCAATTGGTTATTCGTTTTTTTAGGCGTAGCTGCTATAAATCAATTCATTTTCGTAATTGGTGGTTACGATGGAAAAAAGCAGTTGAATTCCGTCGAAAGATACGACACTGAACGTGATTTATGGGAAACTGTAAGTCCCATGAAAATCTCACGAAGTGCACTTAGTGTAACCATTTTAGATTGCAAGATATATGCGATGGGTAAGATTTTTTTAACCATCTTCAATTAATAATAAATAGTAGTTTGTACAACTAGTGCGCAAAGCGTCACTTTTCCCACGAGCGCCGAAGTTTGTGGCACGAGCCCTGTGGCGAGTGCGGCAAATCTAGCGAGTGGGAAAAGTGATTTGCGTACAAGTTGTACACAATATTTTTTCTACAACCACATTTATTAATGAATGAAATACAGTAATTTATATAGTTATTTTATTCAAACTTTGAACAGAAAGAACTTACAATATGAAAATAAATAGAAAAATCAGTTGAATGTATAATTAATTGTAAAATTTGAATGTATAATTAATTGTAAAATTTGAACAATTTTGTATTGATACCTCAGGTAACAAATTTTCGGTTGCAGTTTGAGCCTTTTCGATAATATCTGGAGGAGTATTTTCAATGTCTGAATTGGACAACTCAAAAGATAAATTATTTTTATCTCGTCTCATAATTCCCAGAATTGTTTTTATAATTAATTAATTAAAATAAATAATGAAATGAATATTTTACTTACTTTTGGTTTAAATTTAAAAATTGTGCACGAATAAGAAATTTACCATTGGGTTGAATTGTCAAAAAAAGTTGACAGGTCATAGGTAGCTTTGTTTGACATTTCGGTGCGTAAGACTACCATAGCGTGTACTTTTCGCATTACTTTTCCAACGGTTATCAAAAGAATTGAGAAAAGGCCTGCTTTGCGTACAGAAATTTGTGTAGAAATGCGTGTTTTGCATAGTGGTTGTAGGAAAAATAATTGATTTTATCGCCAACCGTCAGTAAAGCAGTCAATTATCAGATTGATTTCCGGAAGTAAACAAACAGTTTCCCTTATCGTACAATAAAGTACTTTTTCTACGCCCATGTCTGTAAACGTCAAAAATCGCACTGTCGACATTCCTTCTAAATGACATTTAAAAATAACATGCACGTAATGAGACCTCATGATATACATGTGCGTTTTGAGAAGAAAATCAATGAAAAAACATGGAAGATTTTAGCATTAGAGAAATAAATTTTAGATTAAAAGAGTGATGCCCCTAAATGTCGGCAACACATTATACAATTTCTTTTTTTTATATGGAAATAAGCGTCATCTCATTTATGCTCTCAATTTTTATAACAAAATATAGTATCCGAACATTTTCTCAACTTTACCTACTAATATGTATGTTAGTAGTAAAAAAGATGAAATTATGAGCACTCCGAAGAAAATAGATGGGCGTAGAAAAAGTATAGTACGTTACACGAGTTGTAATCCCATTACGCACTCATGAAATTTATGCACTCGCCGCTGCTCGGCTTCGTGGATAAAATTTTTCATTCGTTCGTAATGGGTTACTTACAACTCTTGTTACGTAATATACTATTATCTGCCGCATATGCGGCAGGTAAAGTATTTTGACTTTGACATTACTCGAAAATCATCATCTGTCAGTGTCACGCTTCTCCCTATCACGGCTCGATATAAGTTTTCTTGCGATTTATTCATAACAAATTATTCTTAGAACTCCTTTGACTTCAGGAATTAACTTTTATAATGCTTCAGGGTGTACCGTCAATTTAAATATAACTAATAATAAGTAGATTTTTTCTATATTTGCTGTTTACTTTGTCATAATAAAATGCAATGAAATATGCCTCAGTTTCTTATATTCTGATTTCTGAACAGTTGGCGATGAAATTTTGTATGCACCACGTCAGTAAAATGTCTTTATCGGACCTGTTGTTCACCTCGCTCGTCTCATAATTTCAGACTCATCCGATAAAGAATCACTTTACTTCCTTGGTATACTTGCCCTTATATATATTGTGCGAACTTAAAGTTGTCGGCTCTTTGTTCGACTGTAATTCGATACGATACCGTCATAGTTCGCAATATAACTTAAAGGGGATATACGATTAGATAGCTGCATTAAAAATATTACGTCCGCAATACATAAATAACTATTTTCCATTGCAGGCGGCTACGACGGTACAAACTTCCTTACCGACGTTGAAATCTACGATCCAGCACGTGACGTCTGGGAAATCGGAGAACCTTTAACGTCTGGTCGATCGGGACACGCAAGCGCAGTCTGTTACCAACCGTGTAAACCCGAATCTTGTACAATATTAACGACACCTTCTTCACATTGTCCATCTTCTTCTTCGAAAGGGTAGTCAATCAATTGAGACAGTATTTAAAAGAAAAAAAAAACGCCCGAGAGATAGTTACTCGGTAGGCTTCCACAAAGAGATGATTGAAGAAGATCGCTAGGAGACATGAGTTTTGTGTAAACCAGATTTTACAGTTCTTACTGAACTTATTGTTAAAATGTAATCAGTTTTGTTGTATATTATATATATCAGTTATATGAATGTATGTAGCTATTTATTGATGTGCGAGTTTAAGTGTAATGTTTACTCAAGGTGATACTGTACAAATTTATAATCTCAAAATGGACCAGTTTCAAGTCTACTCAACATAATCTTTTGTATTTCCAGTTATATTTATCGTAACTTATTTTCGGTTTTCTAAACATCTCAAATTAATCAGCTTGAGGAATGTAACAGGAAAAAATTTATTGAAATAATTTATAAGACTTTAATCGTGAGCATGTCAGTAACAATTCCTTGAGAGATATGAATGGATACTTCAAGTTTGAGCGAGGGATTTTCAACCTTACGAACGCTCAAAACATGAAGTACGCATAAAAATCAGTCCGGTGCTTGTCACGGACAATATCAGAGAACAAAGCTATTTGTTCGGTGGAGCATAACATTTTTCTCAACATTCGATCATTTTTATGTAATATTGAAACCCAAATACACAATCAAAGGATCAATTTTAGTGACATATTTATCTGTACGACAAATAAACGAATTTTTTATTTTAAAATCTTGTAAAGAGTAGATTGTAATTAAAGTAATTTCAATATTCTTTCTCAATATTGTGATAATCAATATTTGTAGGTTTGTATATGATGTAAACGTTGTAAATATATTGTATACTTTTTAAAATATAAATAATAATTTATAAATTTTATATAAACTTATGTACAAATATACATTCCTGTTGAGTTGTCTGTTAGTTTTATTGAATCCCATAATCACCTGCAGCCAGCTCGTCGGGGTGGGTCGATGATTGTTACGTTTGAAATTCCGCCAAGGTGTGCGATGACTGAATTACTTTAATTTTTAAGTGCGGCAGCTACATGTGTGGGCTCGCCCATGCGGACCGAATGTAGGGGAGAGTTTGATAAATTGGGATACTTATTATATCGTGCTTGTTAATTTAAAAAGTAGTAAGAATACATTCATGTTTCTAATATCAAGGTACACAGTTATATGATTAGATTAATAACTGAAACGCATTATTCTTAGATTTCAATACTTTTGTGAAAATTAGGTGCTTTTTAAAAATTTGTGAAATACCCCATTTTATCCAACTGGTATGTTAAAATGGGTTAATGGGTACTGTGAAATGGGTTACATCCTATTAAACTAGATTAATATTATATTGTATATTCAAAAAATTTTCAAAACTCGTATATTACGGACATTATATAGAAAAATCACATTCGTATTGCTCATCATCTTCGTCGATCCCGGCACATATTCCATGTGTCCATGGTTTGCACTTATAACACATTACCCAACCTTCACAGAATTTCGAATTAGAGAATAGTTCCATTGCAAATAAGACGGGCAACATTTTCCTCTTCGTCTTCAGACGAGACACTTGCTTCAAAGGAAGGTTCCGTTTTTTACCTACAACCTCTTAGCGTTGCTTCTACCGTTGATTCACCTTTCTTCTTCCTAGTTTGATCATTATCTATATCTTCTGGGTCATTGCCTTTTGAAAATTCGATTTTTCTTGATTTTCCTCTCAGATTCTTAACTTCTTGTTCTAAATTTAGATTTATTTTCAGGCTTCTTCTTTCGAGCTTTTATTCCGGCAATTAATTCATTTTTATACGGTAACTGTTAAAACTGCGGTTTTCCCCCTCTTTGTGGTTTTAGTTCTCGCTGTTTCTCTATTGAAATGCGGAACTGGTAAAGTAATAAAGTATTGAACAACCTGTCAGGAAAAACTACGTGAGTAATGTATAAGCTTGATAAACGGGGTACCCCATTTTATAAAACCAACTAGTACCCCATTTTATCGCACTGGTACAGTAATTACAAAATGTGTTGTAACTCGGCAAAAATTTATAGTTTCCTTCCAGAAGATATATCATTACATGGCTTAAAAAGTAATTAAGCCCATAGATATATACCTGAGCTTATATTGTTAACGATTTTAGAGTCATAAAAAAAACTATTCACCATAAAATTTTAATAAATCGTCCAAAAAATTAACTTTTGTCTGCAAAATCTGGAAAACCCATACAATCCATTCACGTTCCTCTAAGCAACTGAATATAATCATGCCCAAGGTGGTTGACCACCTCCAGATGCTAATGGTCGAGACAAAGGCACGAAAGTGGGGGTACCCCATCTTATCCGACTACCCCATTTTATCCAACTCTCCCCTACAAAGACAGACGCAAATTATATCCTAATGGGAAAGATAAAGATCGGAGGTGAATCGCTTTATTTTTGCACTCATTGATTCAAGTTGCAAGGTGGGCTAGCTAGCTTTGATAATTTAGTTCATTTTTAATTATACATATGGATGGTGTTATGCAACAATGCGGTTAAGCCACATTTCAGAGCAAAATGAGTTAAGCACGTAGATTGTTAGGGAAAAGGCTGTACAACGTTGAGGTAAAATGAGTTATGACACAGCTC
>CAJUYH010003266.1:10253-33726 GCA_910591685.1 Galerucella tenella | reverse complement strand
AAAATTACAAAGTTATGTGCGACTTCCGGTATAACCGGAAGTAGAATGGTGACGGCAATATTTTCATTCAATAGCTCATTATTCAAAACCCCTTCATGCCAATTTTCATATTTCAGATACCTTTAGTTCTCGAGATATCTCTAATTGACCGTTTATCTGCCGCACCCTGTATAAAACAAGTTTTCATATGAAGTATGTAGGTAAATACTCAGATGACATTTCAGAAAGCAAGGACCTTCAATTGATGCAGAAGTAGCCTGCTACACAGATGGCTCAAAAAAGGAAGATGTAGTAGCAGGAATATATATTGCCAATCCAAAGATAACAGTCTCACAGAGCTTAGGTAAACATGTGACGATATTCCAGGCAGAAGTTGCAGCAACACAATACTGTATTAGCTATTAAGGCAAGAGTTTGAAGAAAATACCATTGCCATATTCTCAGACGTGGGTACGCGGCTATAAAAGCAGCTCTATGCAGATACATTCCAAATTTGTTGGGACTGCTTGGAGACGCTACAAGAGCAGGGCAGTCTTAATAGATTGTCCTTAGCCTGGGTACCAGGACACTGAGATCTTAGGTGACATTTCAAAGGGAGTTAATATTTTTGTCATCCTAGTAAAAGCTGCTCTAATATGTAGATAGTGTGATCTTTTAACAGGGAAAAACTTCTTTGAACGTTGAAGAGATTGAACCAAAATAAGAAATCTATGTGATGAAAAGATCCAATATTATTTTCATGATTTGTGAATACATATTGTTACTAATACTTCTACTTCAACGGAAGTGTGACGCGCTGTCACGATTCGAGTGCACCACGGCGACATAATGGACATATTACTTTCAAGGTCACTTGTGACTGCAAGCAGGATTTTTTGTTTCTCTTTCTCAAAGAATGCTGCATAAAATTTTCCAATAATAGGAAACATGTTTTCAATCAGATGTCTTCAATTCTTTTTGCATTCACATTATTAAACCATTTGTTTTCTTCTGGAAATTTATGGTCAAATCAACATATTAAAACATTATTTTTTTATTAATTGAAATTCGCATCTTTACAGATCAACAAAATCGAAATTTATGGCTAACACACTTTATCAATGTGGTCTTATTTACATTGTATTGCAGAATTATGACTGCTTGTATTAAACTTTTATGCCAAGGTCATCTTTATGTTATTCCAGTAGAAATATTTTAACTAGTTACTTCTTTTCATTTGAAATGTCAAGTATTTAATTTTTTATTGAAAATAAGAATGTGAATATTAAGACCTGAAAAATACTAATATTACTTTTACAATAAAATTTAACCGCCTAACCGTTTTTCATACTAATAAAATAAATATTCGATAAGACGGGTGCATTAGTAAGGGCAATAACCATCGAGATATTTGAGATTGCCATTTAATCCTAAAACCTCAAACTAAAAGCTAAAAAATAATTTGGTTGGTCTCGCTACTCTCGTCAACAGAGCATCACAGTCATCATGGTGACGTTCAGCTAGAGTACAGTTTCCACGGTGCTAGTTGAGGCTGCAGCTCGTGAAAGGTGCATGCAACTTTGTGTTTATTTTTTCGTTGGGCTTGTCGGTCGCATGAATTAGTGCTTGTCCTATTTTCGAGCAAGAAGTCGCTGATACTTGGTAACATTTCTGGTGGATAGTTTATTTGGTCAGTCTGGTATCCAAAAAATCAAAGGACTGACTATTGGCTGTAAAAAGCACCGACAAGCGATTTCAAACCGATATTAGATAAGGTGTAAGTCTACCATCTGTACGGAACCTAAGCTTCTGTCACTTAAGGGAGGAACAAATTACAAAATTTGAGCTTGATTTTCTTGTTATAGATTAATATTGCGCTAATATACTTTGTAAGGGTCAGTTTATAAAAATTCATCATTAAAAAAATGTGAAAACTCCTAATTAAAATATGTTTTAGAAATCTTCATCAACGGTACGTTTCTTCAATCGCAATGACTATTATTCCCTTCATGGTGATGATACGGATCTGGCAGCCCAATGTTTGTCTGCCCAAGTGAAATATATGGGCGAAGAACCGAAATTAAGTTATGTAACAGTCAATAAGGGACAATTTGAATTATTTCTTCGAGAACTTTTAATTGTCCGCCAGTATAGGGTTGAAGTTTACATCAAGAAGTCTCCAAAGGGAAATCAATGGTCTATTGAGTACAAGGGATCTCCTGGAAATTTGAGTCAATTTGAAGATTTGCTATTTGAAAATGCACCTATTGATTTTACAAACTGTATTATGAGTATTAAAATTTGTCCTAATAAGGTGAGGTTGAGTTTTAAAAATTATAATTATTTTTATTATTTAAGATAGTATTGACGTGTTCACTATAACAAATCATAGCTTGTTCATGTCAAGTAGGTATTTCCACAATAATTCCTTGCGTTTTGTGAACTATTAATGCCCGACTGTTCCAGCTTAGCTTAAATATGAAGCTTCTTTCTGTTGAATAAATTAAATAAACAGCGACATGGAATTATGTACTTCTTGGGACAATCTAGAAGTTTTACAAATATCCAAATCAAAAACTGTTTAAAAATATGTCATGGGTTATGCCAAAAATCTCGTACAGTAAAGTGCGATGTTCTGAATAATTATACGAGTATCTTTTCCACGCCAAAAACAATCCAGTTCTACATCAACCCCATAATAACCCTTCCTGTTGAAATACTTATGTTTATCTATTATTACTTTTAGCTATTGGCAATAGGATGTGTTAATGTAACAGAATGTAAATTTGAAGTTTGTGAAATAACGGATAACGACTCATTTTCGGAACTGGAAGGTTTGATAGCCCAGATTGGCCCTAAGGAGTGTATACTACCAAACGGAGAGACACCAGATTTGGTTGCTTTAAACAAAGTTTTAGCTCGCAATGGTAAGTATAACCCAACTACTCCTATTCCAACATTGTATATTGTATGTCATTTGAATCCCAAGTACCTCAATTCTAAATAAGTAGATGATGAAACTGGAGTGGATTCGCGGAGAGCTCCATTTAGTACACTTTGAATACTTCCACTATGATGCGAATTTGAAGAGTATCTTCCACAAAATCTAATTAAATATTCCCCAGATTTTTATATAGTCTAAGACCACCTTAACTAACGTGCGATGTACAAAGCCACATTTTTGAGTACAGTTAGTTGAATAATATTAAAAACATCAATGACTGGCAGGGCTGACAATTTTCCCCTAACATTTTCAAAACTAATTTGAAAATTGTTCTCCTGCAAGATATCACTAAATATGCCAATGCAAAATACTGTAATGGGGCCACCTCAGCTCTTATTTTGTTTTAGCAGCCATTAGTCCAATAAATGAAGGCGAAAAATACCGTCAACATGGGCATCTGGTCCAGCAAGGAATTTTTTTTTATTTGCAGGTAATAGTGGGTACATTAAACCCCCAAAATGTCAGATGCCCGAAATTTGTGGAAGGGTCGGAAAATGGCTCTAGAGATCCCGAAAATCCGTCTCCCGAACTACGATCCCTAGAGAATTTTTGTTCAGACAAGAGCAGTTCATTACCTACAAAAGTTGTCCCTACAATTTCTTTCGTTACACCAATATTTTTTGCAAAAATGGTGGTTGAATAGTTCGCAGTTTATGGAAACTTAAAAACTGGCGCTTCTAGCCCAAAATCTGGGATGAGGGACCCTGAAAATACACCAATTTCTATGTTTAAGCCTCCAGGCATCTATGGTAGATGGCGCCACCTTGCATTTTCGCAACCGCGAAATAATTAAGGCCATGAAAAGAAACATGAAAATGATCGATCTCTTACCCACTCTCGGGGTCAAAAAGTTATCGCTTTCTTTAAAATTGAGACCCTGGCCTGCTTTTATTGGACAGACCAATCCTAGGAATGATTGTGTGCGAAAAAGATTGAAAGTAGACGCTAAAATTGCGAAAATAACTTTCCCATTTTTCATTACCGAATACCTCTTCCTACACAAGCGATGAACTTCCACAGACGATACCTTCTCCAGGAACAAATGGTGGTTGTCTTTCCTGGTCTTGCTAACATTTATTAGGGTTTCTAGTCTTCGGGTAACCGTTGTAACGTCTTCAGTCAGAGCTTGATCACAAATAAACATGGAGCTACTATTAATGAGTGACATTGTGATGTGAGCAATATGGCGTCGTCGGCAGAGCCGGACTATTTAAATTTTCAATCAATAAACATATATTCACTAGTAAAATTGATAATATAGAAACACTGTAGGTATTTTGTTGGCTGCCAAGAACCTCTTTTTACAAATATCAACAACATATCTCTTATTGATGGAGTTCTAAGAAATCTACAAACATTAAATATAATATGAAGTTGAATAAAACTTATAGGAGCACAAAGAAATATATTCCAGTACAGTCCTTTCGATTGTTTACTAACCTATAATATGTTGTTCCTGATGATTTTTTCGTATTTACACTGTCTCTACTTGTACAATTTCGTGAAGCACAAGAAACCATTATTGTTCAATTATTAAAATAGAAAAAAACGACACTTACAAAAAGAAAATCCAAATATACCCAATTCACATCCACAAAACAATACTAATGTCAAGTTGACAGAGAAGTGGGAGTAAAATGGCGAAACCGATACCACTTTTATGATAGGCGTAGCGACTCCTCTCAATACTAGCTCCATGCAAATAAAGCATACTAGAATCTAGAATCCTCTGCGACTTCCATTTTTCTACAGGAATGAACAATATTTATCAAATTATTAGATGTCATTTCACCCACAACAATATTAATGATCTTAATTAAAAAAATGAAACCTCACCATGTGATAAAAAAAAAGAAGGTTAAGAATTTTCAATATTTCCCTGTGTTTTTTATCAATAAAAATTTCAAAATTTATTATTTAATAATAACAATAAAATTAATAATGTCTTGAATTTCACTTCACTGGAATACTACTAACTTATTCTTGAAAAATCACGGAAGAGATAGTGTTTACATGTAAAATTGTCAGTTGTTGACAAACAATGCAGCAGAAAGCATCCACGTGTACACGCACTATAGCAGTATCAAAGAAAAGTTCAGAATGTGACCTTTCATGGGGTACCTATGATGCTTGACTGGGAAAAATTTTACTGTAGAGAGAAAAAACTGCTCGAAAAAACTCAGAAGAATAGCTGTCTTCCCTCAGAAAACTGTAAATTTCCCCGATTTTCCTGAAAACCCAAGGGTCTGGGCCAAAAAAATCATACCATCAGCAAGAGGATATTCTAACCTTTCTCCAAATATCAATTATAAGGGGGTTTGACAGTTAATCATCGAGAAATTCCCGATAAACCAGAGCGCTCGGGAAAACTCCAGAAATCCACAAAAATCGCCTCTTAGAAAACACATTATTCAAAAAATACGGGCGAATTATTGGTAGCATTGTTTCGGAATAAATAAAGTACCCCCCAAAGAACCATTATCCAATAGGATTGGCTGAAATAACTGTTAATAAAAATAATATGAATAAATCCATGGAAGCATTAAAAAATCTAGCAAAGACGAATTTTGGCCTGGTTTTCCAATGACCCAGGAGCACGAATTGAGTGGATAAAAACACGCCTTAGTAGCCACAGATCCCTTCTTTCACCCGCACTTTGATTCATTAAAAAATATTGATTTTAATGCGAGTTATTAAAAAATTAGTAATTTGCTTGGGGACGTCATGCCCTCAGAGCATGCTCTCTATAAGCCAGCCTGGAGCTTAATTTTGGGTCGGCGTTCGAGACATTTATCTCGAAAACTATCTAATTTTTCGAAAAAATGTAAGGATCATTTTTGTGGGCAAGGAACTGCTCAATATTTTTCGTCTGAACAAAAATTCTCCAGTGGTCAAATCTCGGCAGATATCGTGGGAAAACGGATTTTCTGGAATTTCAGAGCCATTCTCCCACCCTTCCACAATGGTCAGGTACCTGACATTTTGGGAATTTAATGTGCATACCATAACCTGCAAATTAAAAAAAAAATACTCTTGCTGGACCAGTTGCCCATGTTGACACCTTCGTTTACTGGACTACATGTTAACATGTTGTCGGCTTCTAAACATTTTCTTACGTATAGTGATATATGTAGATTTGATTAACTAATTCTCCAGCAATTTTACATGCCCTATTTTAATACCAACTAATATGTAAGTAGCTTTCTAAAAACTTCACGAACTAACTGGCTTTACAAAAAGTATACCCACATGCGCCTGTTTGACTCGCACAAGTATTGAATATAATGAAGCTACTTATCTAACGCGTATCTGTAACTACCCAAATAGTCTGGCTGTCAGTGTAATTTCAATAAGTATCTCAAATAATCTTTCAGCTTTGTAAAATAACATTTTACGGAATACCTACCACCCTTATTAACAACATCAGACTTGACTGGCCGATATTTGTATTTGTACGGAATTGTCTGGCTTATAGTACAGGGTGGGGCAATCTTCTGACATCGGAGGATTACATCGTTGTGGTGAGAGATAGAACTTTATTATTTTATGTGAGCTAATACAGTAACTGAGGGCACATTTTGAAAATAATTTCGATTCTACAGGGTGTTCCAAAACCACGTAGCAGCACAAACTTACATTTTTTCAATGGAACGTACTATATATTGTTTAAGAATCGAAAAGATCTCACCGAGAGCGTTACAAAAATATAGCACTCTAATATATTATATGGGCGTTTTACAAAGATATGGCCAATTATTAGCAAAAAAGACCTCCTCTTTAACATTCTGCAAAACAGTAAATTAAAATAAATCAACAGGTCTTTGTATTCGAATGTCATATACACATCATTGGCTATGCTCAGTATTAATTACTTTTTTCATCTGTGGCTTCTTTATTACAGGGTGAAACAAAACGCAAATCAAGCAATATCTCAAAATTTTTAAATGAATCACCCTATAAGTCTTTTTACTATTTGTTAGTACAATTAATAATATTTCAAACGATGTAGTACATTTAGGGCATGAGTTAAGGAAAATCGTAAATATTTCATGATAATGGTCAAAAAAAAGTATTTTACGTACACAAATAGAATGGTATTGAATTTTTACATGCAACCTCTTGTAAATTTTAACATTCCTAAGGCATATATTTTAATCGTAATTTTGGATGCATCTACAATATCTAATCAATGAAATAAAATGTTTGCTAATACCGTAGGTACCTGGAATTACCAAAAATTTCATATTTATTCATGTTTCACTTTCAAGAATTGTTATTATAGGCTTGTTTGAGAATGGGCGAAACGTAATCAAGCCATATTTTTGATTATACCAAGTGGGCTACTATCAAAATAGTATCTACTAATAAATGTCAAAGAAATATTGCTGTATTCTTCGTTTGTGTTTAGGAAGTTGATTCAAACACAATAGTTAACTTGTGGTTCCAACAAGATGGAGCATCTGTATATCAGAAATTTTACCGACAGGTGGATAGGACGTGGTGGACCAATTTCGTGGCCTCCTCGATCTCCAGATCTCACACCGATGGATTTCTTTTTATGAGGATACATCAAGCAACTTGTGTATCATACGGAACCTACTACCAGAGAAGAGGTGAAAGAAAGGATTCGTAACGCATTTTCCACAATAACTCCAGCTATGTTGGAAAGAGTAAGATCCTCGTTTTTGAAAAGAATTGTATGGAAGTAAATAGTCGCCATTTTGAACACTTAGCATAAACTACTATACTTTTTATAGAATGTCAATGTTCATTTATGTAAATGTGAGTGTTCTTATAATGTTGGTTTTCATAATTGTTAGTTTTTCAAAAATAGTTGGAAAATGAACTACAAGCTTGCATTTTACATAACTAAGATATACTGTTTGTGGTGACTTAAGTAGGTAATTATTTCGTAAAGACTACAAACTGCTTTTATATTTATTAGTACTATAATGACATTAGCCTACTTACAGTTAACAAAAATATTTCTTCCAACATAATTCCTTCTTTCCTTCCTCTAATAGTGAGAGTAGAAGTCAAAGATATTTTAGATGCATCCAAAATTACGATTAGAATTTATGCCTTAGAAATGTTAAAATTCACGAGATGTCGCATGTAAAAATTCAATACCATTTAATTTGTGTATGTAAAATACTTGTTTTTGACCATTATCATAAAATATCTACAATTTTCCATTAACTAATGCCCTAAGTTTACTACATCGTTTAAAATATTATTAATTGTTCTAACAAATTGTGAAAAGACTTATAGGGTGATTCATTTAAAAATTTTGAGATATTGCTTGATTTGCGTTTTGTTTCACCCTGTATTGAAGAAGCCACAGATGAAAAAAGTAATTAATACTGAGCACAGCCAATGATGTGTGTATGACATTTGAATACAAAGACCTGTTGATTTATTTTAATTTACTGTTCTGCAGAGTGTTAAAGAGGAGGTCTTTTTTGCTAATAATTGGCCATATCTTTGTAAAACACCCTTATAATATATTAGAGTGCTATATTTTTGTAACGCTCTCGGTGAGATCTTTTCGATTCTTGAACAAAATATAGTACGTTCCATTAAAAAAAATGTAAGTTTGTGCTGCTACGTGGTTTTGGAACACCCTGTAGAATCGAAAGTATTTTCAAAATGTGCCCACAGTAACTGTATAAGCTCACACGAAACTATGAAGTTCTATCTATCACCACAACGATGTAATCCTCCGATGTCAGAAGATTGCCCCACCCTGTATATTATGTAAAGCAACCTTGTAGGAGAACATTAATTTTCAAAGTAATTAGTAAAATATCTTCAAATCGTTTTAAATACAGTTGAGCTCAGTTTAAAATTAGTCGATAAATTTGTAGGAATTCTGGTGGCAAAAGTTAAAATGTCAGATTTCTCGGAGGACGATATAGCTCAGGACTTGAATCGACTTCTATACTTCTTAAAAGATCAACAAAGGAACTGCTTCTCTTACCATGAAACGAACCTCAAGAATGCAATGGGCTGTTTAAATGCACTTATCAAATTTCTCAATATAACAGAAGACGAGAAAAATTTTAATCAATTCAAGCTCAGTACTTTAGATGCTCGCAGGTATAAATATTGTCAAATCACACTTTACCACTAGTTTTAACAAGATATACATAGTTGATGTCATACTTTACAAAAAATCGGATACTGTTAATATGTTCATTATAATTACTATATTTAATTGGAAAATACGTTTATTCACAAATATTATTTCCTGCTAAAAATATAACAGCCCTCGTGTGTGCATATACAATTAATAATAAATTACGTTTTTTATTGACAGGTTTGTGAGGATTGATAATGCAGCTCTATTCGCTCTTCATGTTTTACCCAAAACGAATGCAAGCTCGAACAGTTTCAAACGCGTTGATAAATCATCCAGTCTGAAAGGGCTTTTGGATTACTGTGCCACCGCTCAGGGAAGTAGACTATTGGAACAGTGGATAAAACAACCTTTGAGAGATTTCCATGCTATAAATGAGAGGTTGGAGGTTGTACAATGTATTTTAACGAATGCTGAAGTTAGGACACAACTTGTTAAAGAGTGGTTACCCAGGATAACGGATCTAGTGCCGTTGTCTAGAAAGATCGGTTCGAAAAAAGCAAGTCTCCAGGATTGTTATAAGGTACAAATATACTTAAATATTAAATTAACTAGTTCACTTTGTCTGATTGACACTTATATCAATGTTGCTTATCTCTTGAAACGTTGATACTGGGTGAATCCTTATGAGTTGTACATACTCATACCTTGCATTGAGGATCCTATGGAGACAGTTTTGAACGGAATATCATTCAATATTCTTCCTGTATATCTAAAAAATAGTAAGGCATATAATTTAAAATTAAAATGACATTTAAAATCATTGGCTATATAATATGATTTCCAATTATTAGGTATACTCAGCTGTCAGTACTGTACCAGCAATTATAAAAGTTCTAAGGGAATTGAAAAACACATGTGTCAATGATATGTTGATTGATCCACTAGTAGAGCTCTCATCGGAAATGCAGAACTTTCAGAATATGATAGAAAAAACCTTGGATTTTGATTTGGTTGACAGAGCGGAATTTTTAATAAAAAGTTCTTTCGATGTAGAAGGTTTAACTGGTAAGTAATTTATTCATGATTATTTTGAATTGTTACTTATATAAGTACAATATTTTAGAGCTGGCCGAACAAAAAGCCGGAATTCAGGAAAAAATGCAAAAACTATTAACCAGAGTAGCAAGTGATTTGGACTTGGAAAAAAATAAGAGTGTAAAACTGGAATATACTGAACAGCTTGGATATTTCTTCAGGGTCACTCTAAAAGATGAGAAATTGTTGAGAAAACGTAAAGATTATCAAATTGTGGGTGCGATTAAAGGCGGAGTTCGATTTACAAACAGCAAGTTATCTGACTTAAGTGACAACTACAATACAGTTAATGAAGAGTATAAGGAAAGGCAAAAATATATCGTAAAAGAACTTGTCGAAGTTGCTTGTAAGTAGTATTTCCTTCGTGTCTACTCTTATCAAAGACCAACACCTTAACCTGCATGAATAATTTCAGTACTTACCCTTTTATTTTTAGCTGAATATGCTGACTGTCTAAAAACTCTCAATATGCATGTTGCAAAAGTAGATGTACTAACATCTTTCGCTATAGCAGCTATATCTGCTAGGATTCCTTATGTGAAACCAAAGCTACTTCCTGAAGGTTCCGGGATTTTAAAATTGAAAAAAGTTAGATATCCATGTATCGAAGCCCAAGAAAATATTTCTTTCATTCCAAACGATGTTACTTTCGACAAAGATGGCAAAAGAATGTTTATTATTACAGGTGAGTTTGCATTTTAATAACTTGTTTCTTTTCTTCTGTTAAACAAAACTTTTCGGTTATGAAGTCCAATCACTGTTTCTTTTATCAACTTACAACGATACGAATGGAATGAATTAATTATTTCCGTTATTGTATAGCTCATGGCTGTTCGCTCAAAACACGGCGTTTTTTACTTTAAGCATTTTTATAACCATCATAACTTTTGAGCGAACTGATTCAAATATTGATGGAACTATTTAGTTGGATAATGATCAATAACAGGATCAAAATTTGGTCTAATTTATATCTGATATATATTTTAAGGTCCGAATATGTGTGGTAAAAGTACATACATAAGAAGTATCGGTACTGCTGTTTTAATGGCTCATATTGGCAGCTTGGTACCTTGTTCAGCTGCTGAGATATCTATAGTGGATGCCATTTTAGTGAGAGTTGGAGCTGAAGATTGCCTACTAAAGGGACTTTCAACATTTATGTTGGAGATGATTGAAACGTCAACGATTATTAAGGTATTTTATATTGCAAATTATAAAAAACTAAGCAATATTGGGTAATACGTCGTGTTTTTTTAGACAGCTACGTCGAATTCTTTGGTTATTATTGATGAACTGGGAAGAGGAACTTCAACTTACGATGGATGTGGCTTAGCTTGGTCAATTGCAGAGTAAGTTTATTCTATGCAGAATAGATTTTTTCAATAACTTTTTTCTATTTATTCAAATTCACTGTATATACACAAGAAAATGGACGTCTTGTCCAAAAATATGAACAAGATTCTGTATATCAATTAATTTCAAGATAATCTAAATTTTCTTTATGCATTTATAAAAAAGAAACAATTTTTGTAGGCATATTGCTAAAGAGATCAAGTCTTTTTCACTATTTGCTACTCATTTTCACGAATTGAACCAACTAGCCGAGAAAACTGAATTTGTTGGAAATCTACACGTCTCTGCTATAGTTACCGATGAAGAAATGACTCCGTTGTTCTCCATCCGCGAAGGAGAGTGCGACAAAAGTTATGGCATCCATTGCGCAAGATTGGTAAAATTTCCGGATGATGTTATACAAGTAAATGAGTATAAATAATCTTTTCCTTTTATCAGTAATCCTAAAATACTTTTGTAGGACGCAATTAAATACCAGAAAAAGCTTGAACATCAAAATGGATTGAAATATATCAAGGACTTCGAATCAACGAATAAGAGGAAAATTATTGCAGTGAGTATAAAATATTTATTTATTAGAATTCCAGAATCAAGATCCAATTGAGATGTTTAATAGCAAATTAGGGGAAATCTTAAATCAACACACTGCTAGTGATTGAATTCTAATTCAATTCTACTTTGTTAATCTTTAGCATTTGCATTTTTTTAGGAAGGTGATGAAATTATCAAGAATACTCTTAAAAAGTTCAGATCGTTGGATTTGAATAACATGAGCGACGAAGAACTTATGAACTACATAGAAAAGACAAAAGAGGAATTGGTTGGAATGAATCATCTTTTCATTAATGGGCTGCTAGATATTTGATTCCGAACAAAAAACTGTTATGTAATCTACTATTTGTATAAATTACGTCGTATATTGTTACTATTTTTTATGTCTAGTATCTAGATCTGAATATTTGAGACGTTGTTTAGTAGCTTAGCCTAGTTTAGTTGACTTTTGTTCAATTTTGTATTTTTTTTAAATAAAAATCGTTCACAACATGCTTATTATTATTGTTGTGCGTTCAAACCACTCCTTTTCGGATCCATATTTCTAATTCACTTTGCCTTAATTTGTTTTTTTGGAACGAAGTGCTTTAACGCGGCTTACGGCAAACCCGCGGCCGCAGTGCAGGCGGGTGGAGGGAAGCTTGGCGGGTAGAGGGTGAATATACCTTGGCCCCACTGGTCGACGGAAAATTATCGTACCAACCCAAAATAAAGTTCAGTCTAAGCTGTAGTCAGTGTATGTCAACATTCCCGTTCCCAAATTTGCCAGAAGGCTTGTTCTCTGTCACAATTCTAATCTGAAGTGTACTAATCTCACTAAAAAATAAGAGGAGTTGGGTGCATGCGTATAACTTACAAAGAGACAACTATGGAGAATTTCTGGAAGTTTACAAGAAGATGCGAAATTTCCCCGAAATTTTTTAAAATTATGCACGTATAAGTGCATTTCAGAATTTTTGCAGTTTTTTCGTAATTTGTCTGCTGGGTCCCATATTGCTTTTCGCCTATAAAGAGCCGAAATTAACTTTTTCTACTACCGTGCGTTTTAACCCACTTTCCCGCACGCATTTTAGCTTTGAAAGTGTCACTTTCCCGCACTAGTGCGGGAAAGTAAAATTATGCAAATTTTGACACTATTAGATAGTTTTTTACTTCGGAAGTTATAACTATTGTTACAACAGGTGAATAAATAGTCCATCAAATAAAATCTACATCTTTTCTAGCTTTTTGTTGCATTTTTAATTTTTTGAAAATATAAAATAATGAAGATATTTTGATATAATCCTGTACATTCTTCAAAGTAGTGTCATAATACAACTATCAAACCACCCGGGTTTGATATGAGTGAAATATATCAAATAAAATTATTTCATCTACAAATGACTAAAAACCGTTGCCGCCACCTTCAACGTCATCTTTATGCGACCTGCAACCGATGACATCCTCATCAACGTCATCTACTTACCAGTTAACACCAAATAATTCCATTGAACCGGCAATTTTAATTAATTTACAGAATGAAACAAATTGTGTTTCTAATATTAATGTTTATAATAATAATAGTTTTTGGTTAAAGTTTTGTATAAGTATGTTGAAATAAAATAACATTCGGAAAAATGGTACCTATACTTTTTTGTATATACGATCGTAGAAAAAATAATGTTCCTAACTCATACGTAAAGTGTCTTTCCTCCCCTCCGCTTCGCGTCGTTCGGGTCAACTGCAGTCTCGTGCGGGAAAGTATCACTTTCCGCACTTGTTAACTATTTCTTCCATTTTATGCCTTGCGCCTGGTTGAAAATATCAAACACAACTGAATCCCTGGTGGCTAGCTAAGCGAGTCGATAGACTGCTTAAGATGGTAGGGGATCGCAGTACTGCTGGTTCAATTCAATCGCTTGGTACGGAAACATAGCTCGCGGGCTGCTTGGAGGTTCGCTTGGAAGGAACCTCCGGGTAACACGCTTGCACTGCGGCCGCGGCTTGAGAGAGGGATAATTATTGTACACCGGCATGCTACAAATTCGATCAAGTTTCTTGGTACCTATATTGAATAGGCTAAAAGAAAAAGGGATCTGTAAGGCCATTAATTGTCTCAAAACTAGGCTGAAACTTACACTTGGCAAAAGTAAAAAGGAAAGCACAGACCACAATAATAATGGCCAGATGTTCTTTTGGGAAAAATGTGACTAATACTTGATCTGCTATGTGGACCATACGAGGTAGAAAAGCCCGCCATAATACATGCTTCTTCGTTTTGGTGGTACACCGATGTGTTATAAACTGCGAATAGCTTTTGGGTGGGAGTATTCTTCAAAAACCAGGGACATGCCACAAGTATGAAGAAAAAGTATAACTTTTCAAAGAAATTCGTTACGAAAGTAAGCAACAAGAAAGCATGGGATACATATACCATAATCAGACTTGGAAAGGATGCCATTCATTGGTAAAGAGACGGCTCAAAAGCAATAGAAGGTACCTACTGAGTTAGGAGTGTACGGGCCAATCGGAAATTCGCGCCATAAAAAAGTGTGCCAGCTCAATATTGACAAAGCATTTAGAAGGCAAAGGAGTATCACAATGTCTAATAGTCAAGTAGCCATTAAAGCACTGAGTGATTGGTTCCAAAATGGTGTGGTAATACCTAGGCAACCTCAATGAATTATGCGAGAACAATATAGTCACCTTATTGTGGATTCCAGGGTACACTGGAAATGGAAAAGCAAATGAACTAGCAAAGACGGGGACTGATACACCCTTTTGGGAGCCGGAACCTTTGTGCGGTATCAGCTCCAATATAATTTTGGAATAAGTGAAGATGAAAAAAAGAGAAGAGCTGACCAATCTAGTTCGACGCTATCTTAGACAATATAATATTCTGCTTGGTGATCTAATCTAATAGATGCATAAGTCAAAGTAATACTGCACTAAGTGTTTTAACAGGGATCATAACGGGACCTAAATGGGCACCTGAAAAAACTCAAAGTAGTGGAGGAGGAAGAATGTATATTCTGTGGCATATAAGAAAAAACCTCCATTCACATACTTGCGAATTGCACAGCAATTCAGAATCCTAGTGCTCAACACCTAGGAGATTATTGAACAGAAGAGGGACATTTGCCTAAGTTAAAACCTGCAGGTATCCTGAATTTCATCTACTATTTCTAAGCACCAATAAAAATGAAATGACATGGAAGGGTTGCTTCTGGCTTGTCTTGATTTAGTAGCAGTGAAGAGCGGACTATTATCACTTCTTGACCCTATTTTCACGTCTCACGTTTACAGAATGACTGGCTTTATCGGTATAACCCCATATCGATTTACATTTGGGGTTGAAGTATTGAAGAAAACGCTGGACGTTTTTTCAAGCGATACAATAAGCAGCTTCCGAAAATCCTTTTTACATTCAATTTAGCTGATGAATTATTGTAGTTGACAGTAATGGAAAATTCACACTGTGATTTAAAATGTATTTTCATTGTTTAGCAATCTTTTTCATTAAATCAATATAATTCTCTGAAAAATATATATAAAATGGTTAACAGAACAATCACATTAGAATAGAAAAATACTTTTCCAGAAAACCACCCAGTGTTTTCCTTAAACTCGGAAAACGGTAAACGCTTCGTTTTAACAACTTGTTTGATAAATTCCACAGATTTTTTTGGTATTCTTGTAAGATTAGGATCCGTGAAGTTGATATGATAAAATCCAAAATGAGCACTGTAAACAAATAATAATTTACAACTATAATAATAGATTGTTAGGTTAGGCTAGTTAGTTATGTTGTACACAATACTCTTTCTACATCCATGCTTTTTAGATATTATGGTGCTTTGGCTTTTGTTGTTCGAACGTGTAACTACTAGTATATAAAGCTGATTGCAAATCTTTTGAATTACCAGAGTAAAAGTAAAAGTGTTCAACATTATCACTTTTCAGATAATCTGTACAAAAATGATAAAAGTGATTCTAACTTAACAAAAGGGAAAATAAAAACTGTTGCCAGCGGTGATTGAACCAGTCCGGTAGAAGACTGGTGCAACTAACCAATCATGTTTTCAATATTCCGACTCAACAATTGAATTTAAATATATTAAAATTATGTACCTGTAACCATCGCTCCATTCAAAGTTGTCAAATAAACTCCAAGCAGCAATTCCAATAACTCGTACATTATGATTGTACATAGCTTCAAGTGTAGCATCGAAATACTCCTAAAAATTATCATTTTGAATCTTGTAGAACAAGCGACACATTATTGTTATCACTATTAATTAAAAGTATGAATTCAACTTAAAATCAAATACCTTTTTGCCTGCTCAGCTGAAAAAGTGTGTATGGCACTTTTCAAATTGAAACAAACTATAATAATAGTTGTTGCCTACCGTAAAAAACTTTATCCTATCATCGTCTTCTAAGGATAAACCAGTCTCCGAATAACCCATTTCTGTGATAAGTATGACAGGATCATCGTATGCATCCTTAATGTGCTTCAATATTTTAGTTACACCCGATGGCACAACCTAAAAATCAGTTTTTTTCAAGTATATGTCCAACTACAAAATATATAACGTCTCACAAGCACTATAAAACTCTTACATTGTAACCAAATCACTTACAGGAAATCCATTTGCACCAACGAGTACATTTGGAAAATTGAATGTTTCAAGTCTAACGTCGTTATTAAAACTTGTAACATTGAAATCGCCTTCTGCTACATCTTTCACCAAACAACTAAAATAAACATTCAACGCGAAAAAATCACATGTTCCTTTTATGAAACGAATTTCTTCATTGGTAAAATGGGGTAAGCGATCCTTTTTGGAAATGACTTCCAATTCGTTCCTTTTATTTATACGATACTTCACGAGTTGAGGCCAATCCCCAACGTATATAGGGTGGGCGTACATTCCACACTAAAAGGAAAATTAATATTTAGAACCAAAATGAAGATGAACATTTAGAAAACCTCCAAAGATTCATGCATCGTTAGGGAATTTTGCATCTGTATTCTAGGCAGAAATTTACACTATCGACATGTGTTTGCAATTGAATATCGAAAGGGGCTATAGAGGCCAAAAGGTCCCTATACTCATGATAGACAGGCAACACAGCATCTTTAGCATGTCAGAAAATCTAGTCTGGGACTGCCTACATAATAGAGTAACCCTTTAGTGGATCTCGGGGCATAAGGGTATTCTAGACAATGACACCCTAGCAGAGCTAGGGTCAGAAACTGCATTCACTGGCCCTGAACCAGTAAATACCTATTTGGAATATCACATCTCGGTGGATTCAAACTAAATGTCAGTCGTACTGCAGACATCTGCCAAAACAGCAAACTCCTGGTCAACAAAACTGACTAATGAAATACTAAATCTCAGCAGGAGCCAGATAAGGGTTTGATCACCGGTCACTGTACCATAAGGAAGCACATGCTAACAATCGGCATATACCTATAGGGAGGAACCTATCAGTCGGTTGTACATGGAAGAGGAGGAAACAGCCTCTCACATTATCTTCGATTGTGAAGCATTATCTTATTGGAGATATTGACTTTTAGGACCTAGCAAATAAACTGTTGAGCCTGATAAGGGCTATTGGTCTCTTCGCATAAACGGCACAACCAACTAGCCTATAAATGCGTTACCTACAGGAGTATGACGTGGTTCCTATCTTCTAGCCACTATATAATATAAAATGTTTTGCAAAATGAACAAATTATAGAATTAGTATAGAAGGAATTAATAAACTAACCCCTCTCCACTTTTTTGAGCCGAAATGGGCACAAATAGATCTTTCAGTTTTCAGTGAATGTATGTGTAGTGGCCGGGTCTAACTGTAAGTACACGAAATAGAGACGAAGTAAAAATACTGAAAGAGTATTTGTTCAAGTTTCGACTGTTGTAGAATATAATATCAGGAAACTGGTCGAAAATCATGTAAATATTATTAGCTATAATGATTGAATTGATATATACCTACACGTACCTCAAAATCCAATAACCTTTTTGCTGCTTCTCTGTCTTCCTTGGAATTCGTCAAAGGATCATACCATTCACAGTCTATAACCAAACTCATTTTTGCTGTAAGTAAACATCAGTAAGTGTACCTGTTATAAACGATCACCAATAATTATGTGAGAGGCAATGAGCAAGTAGAGTGGAATACTTTATTGCCAATTACAAAAGTTGAGATTATGTAATAATTTTAGTTGTAGTGGTTACAGGACTAGTTAAATTAATACCTCAACAAGACGACAAGTGTAAATAACTAAACAGATAGCCGAACGGAAATAGCTGGTAGGGACCAGTAGCCTTGATAGACAGGACAAAAATTGGTAAAATACGAAAGCGATTGGATGGCCTATATATCAATGGAGTTACTGCCCTACAGCAGCTATGAAGAAGAAGATACTAGACCTCACTCCTTTTCATAGAGTGATGGAGGTTAGGTTTGTGGTGAGTGGGTCTATAAGGCCCTCCACTGCGACTCACAAGAGTCTATTGTAGAGTGATGGAGGAAGCAGACTTAATACCTCAAATCATAATGGTTGGGAAAGAAATAGGGAAAGGAAATTTTGCAATAAATAATTAATACACAATTCACAGGGTTTTGTAAACTCAATAAACACCTGTGCCACATGAAGTCTACGGCATCGAATCAATGTCATTTTCATCAAGAAAAAAGGGGAAACTCCCGTGCACTTACTAACAGAATGCGACCCTGTCTCACTGAGGCAATTGAATGGGAGAAATATCTTCTTTGAAACATGGTTGGAACGGAGTGGGCAGTAACAAAAAAACTTAAAAAAGGAAAAGCTTCAATTGATTGATCTCATTCCAGCAATCTCCAAGGCCAATAAAAATATATTTCTTACAAAAACTACACAAGTTGAAGTTCGTTCTTGCGATATTATTAATGATTATTACTTAAATAAATTAACAGCAGTTAGGGATATTTGGCTTCTTTCTGCTCCTGTCTAAATTGTGAAAATGGAAAGATTTTAAAACTACTAGAACAATATTAAACAATTTCATAGATACCTGTATAATTTTTGAATTCTTTTTTATACATATGGTAAGTTTCGGCATGCGCTTTCAACAAAACATACCCACACATATATTCAGCTAATCCACTACTATTTTTTGCTGGTGCGTGTATACCTTCACCATAACCTAAGTGACATATTTGTTTTGGTTCGTTGATTGTTAGCCATACTCCTACATCTGGTAGATTGTTTATAACTATTCGGGAATAATTTACAAAGATGTCTATAAGTTCGGGATTATCCCAACCAATGGAAACCAAGGCATTTGGTAAATCAAAGTGGTAAATTGTAGCTACAGGTATCATGTCATATTTAAGAATTTCCGCAACTACATCTTTATAATATTGGAGTCCTATTTCATTTACTTGGTCGGCGTAACCGCTTGGAAGTACTCTATAAAGGAAGAAGTGAGGCTGTTGTTTAATGAGAGATTTTGTTCACCCCAAAAAACATACAAAACAAGATACTTTTGTTTTTTCTCTTATTTTTTGGGAATCAAACCACAATAATTTTTTTATTTCGAGGTTTCGGTAGCGTTTCAGCTACCGTTGTCAAGATTAACTAGTGATGAAATAATTTTTGGTCCCTACCTGACACAACGAAGAAAATATGACAACTAGACAATCAATAATATTTTGAAGTTTAAGACTACAAAACTTTGTTGTCAAATTTTATTAAGGTCCATTCATAGTAGATCACATCTCTGGTAAAATGTGAAATAAATTATTTCATTTTATGACATTCTAACGATATGTAGTCCACTAGAAGTGGAATCCAGTGAAGTGCACGTTCCAGGAATGGTTTTTATTGGGATAGCGCTTTTTTCCGCTTATTTTGGAAATGTTGTTAATAAAACGCGTTTGTTGTTACTTTTTTGTGAATGATTATTTTTGTTTTCAAAATATGTATAACTCGGTTTGGTGATTTTGTGTATTGAAGTGTGTATCGATTAACAACTATTCCAATGATAAATCATAAGAATACCTGGATAAAATCTTATGATGCTATCCTGATAACGCAGGTAATTGATTATTGGAAATTTCTCTTTCTAACATTGGTAACCAAATTTGACTACATTCGGCTGAAATACTAGCTACACATTTATCTGCATTTAGTTGTATTAAAGCACTTTCTTTGATTTTTCGTCTTTTATTATTGGGCTCTTTCAATATTATTTTTGTCGAATCCCTATATTGAATTTTATGCCCCTCCTCTCAAGCATGTTTGTAAATACCTGACTTCGGCACTGGTCTAATAGATAATTTCAAGCAGCAAATATGTTAAAGACAATACCTATATCAGATATCTTGTGAATGCGACAAATTCTATTTAGGTGAAACATCTAGACTAGACCATTGAAAGTCCGAATAAGTGAACATAAAAAATATATCAAAGATAGCGAGTTCTTTTGAGTTAGGTATTTGCAAACATGCTTGGGAAGAGGGGCATAAAATTCAATGGTATCAGGATAGCATCATAAGTTTTTATCCAGGTTTTCTTATGATTTATCATTGGAATAGTTGTTAATCGATACACACTTCAATACACGAAATAACCAAACTAAGTTATACATATATTTTGAAAACAAAAATAACCATAGGTACACAAAAAAGTAACAGCAAACGCGTTTTAATAACAACATTTCCAAAATAAGCGGAAAAAAGCGCTATCACAATAAAAACCGTTCCTGGAACGTGCATTTCACTGGATTCCATTTCTAATGGACTACATATTGTTAGAATGTCATAAAATAAAATATTTTTTCTGCAAATGTGTTAAAAATGCATTTAGCACTCCATAGAAGCCTTAAAAATGTCACTTTAAGACACTGAGTGCCTTAAAATGTTTATGGCACTGCTGGTAAAAGTGAATTGTCAAATTTTGAAAGCAAACGTCAAAATATTTAGATTTTATTTATTAACATTAATATTAATAGTACAATTTGTGCAATTTGACAAATTAATTTCCTGCACTGCTGTTTTACCATTTTCCGTGGATAAGGAGGAATGATGCGCAGAAAAAATGGAATTTAAATTTGAATAATTTAAAATTATCTCCTTTGGATGTATTAATAAAGGTTTTTAAAATTTAATTCAAACTGTATTATTGCATTTTTTGAACGTTTGTAGAAAAAATATTGTATGATATACGTGTTAAAAGTACCTTTTAAGGCACTCATATGAATTGCAGACCTTCACATGCGTGCCTTAAAAATCTACTTTTAACACTTATATCATAAATAACTATTATATCACATTTTACCAGAGATGTGATCTACTATGAATGGACCTTAATAAAATTTGACAACAAAGTTTTGTAATCTTAAACTTCAAAATATTATTGATTGTCTAGTTGTTTTGGTTACTTCCTTACATTACCTTTTTTGAATATGTGAGCAATGACTTGTATCAAACATTGCAAAAATTCCAGTAGCATGCATAGAACAGCGAACATAGATACAAATGTCTTGCGATATTTCCTTTCCATATACAAATTGTAATGTCCATGATATAAATGAAGAATTTGAATTTGAATTTTTGAATTCATATTTTTTTCGTTGTGTCAGATAGGAACCAAAAATTATTTTACTACTAGTTGATCTTGACAACGGTAGCTGTAACGCTACCGAAACGTCGAAATAAAAAATAAAAAAACATTATTGTGGTTTAATTCCCAAAAAATAAGAGAAAAAAAAAAGAATAAGTAATGCCACAAGGAACTTACAGAAGATAAGATACTTTTGGTAGCAAAAAAGGTATTTTGTGCAATCGTTAGGTTTATATTGACAGTAATATGACAAACATTAGAATATGAAAATGACTTATTCCACCCACACAAAAGCAAAACATTTTTTTGTTCTTATACCTTGACCAAGAAATTGAGAATCTATAAAAATTGACTCCTAATCCAGCTGCCAGTGCAATATCTTCTCTATATTTATTATACGAATCGCAGGCAATGTTGGCCGTGTCACCGTTTTTAATAGGTGAAGGAGTTTTATGCGTATAAGCATCCCAAATACTTTCACCCTTGCCGGACGTATTCCATTCTCCTTCGGATTGAAATGCAGAAACTGCAACTCCAAACAAGAAATCGTCGGGAAAAGTACCATTATTTTCTCCATTAGCATATCTAAAATTGAACTCAACATATATTATTTTGTGATCATTTTCCTCCTCAAATATCAAATGGAAAAGTTGTCAACTCTATATAACATGAATGTTAAGCAGCATCCTATTGTTGTTAGGAATTTATTTACCCCAACGTTGGATTTAATTATAATGTTAAAGCAGAAAAATATACCCCTTCAATGTAAAATTAGTAAGTTATTGTTCAACAACCAACCGACATGTTTTTTCGCCTTGAATATATATTACATAATAAAATTTACCTTGCTAATGTTAATATAGGCAGTATGTACACATAATACACCATATTTATTGCAATCTGAACATTTGATGTGAATAAAATGGAAGTATTTTCACATAAAACATTTTCTATAATAGGTCTTTACTTTTATTGAGATAAGATAATACATTGAACCATTGTATTCTTCATATCTTATAAACTATAAAAAATGAAAGTGTAAAACTTTGTAAATGATCAAGGTATCTACTGAATAGGATTGTTTTTTAGCTTCGGGATTTTGTGTTAGCCTAATGGTAAAATCACAGAGTACACACATAATCAGAAAATAGGAAGTTTAGTTCATAGGGGATAGACACCATCAGCGGGCAATCGAACTTATTGTAGGTACCAACACTCCTTATATATGCATTGGGGATTAGAATACTTTTTCTAATTTAGAGAATTCAAATAACACTTTCCAGAACTCGGTGATATTATCAAATGCATTAGTTTTCTTCGACAGTTGTAAAAAATTATTTCTGTTGTGATGGGATAGTATATTTCATTGCCAGGAAATACGTACGCTTCTTCCGTACTCGGCATCGTCTTACTAGAGAAGTCGTACAAGCAAGGAAAAAGATTTTTTGAGCGTGTACCTTAACTCAACCAAACTTGAACTGCAAAAAGTTTGACGGACATTTATTTAGAGAATACATACCTACTTACCACAAAACCTCTATATTCAATAGATGTCAAGATAATATAGCATTTTACTAAATGTTATAACGCCTTACAAATTTGAAAACCACTCTTTTTTCAAAAAGTATATATGCCCCCTCGGCACCGATTATAAAGAGAACAGATACGAAAGCTTGACAGAGAACAGTAAAAAGAGAGAGAGATGGGTGGACATACCCATTTAAATGCCCATCGTCTTATGTCAACTCCGTTCGGGCTGCTTAGCGAAATTTGTTAACAGGGTTGTCAATTTGCATAATATTTCCTT
>CAJUYH010003266.1:0-10243 GCA_910591685.1 Galerucella tenella | reverse complement strand
TAACCTAACCTAATCAAAACGTGCTCAAAATCACTTGTAATCTGTGCTCAAAATTCATAACGCCATTTTTGTTTGCTTCATTGTTTGAAGGTGTTCAATCGGCGATATTAATTTTGTGTTATTTGACTAATCGATTGTGCATTGTGGTAATATATTAACTATAAAAATATAGTGGTATTGATTATTATTCGTATAAAATGAATAACCATCACGGCGGAGTGTATTGTTCATACAGAGACTGTCCAAATAAATTTTATTCGGAAAGAAAAATAAAGTTCTTTCGATTTCCAAGGGATGAGAGTATTTAATTTAATATCCCGGCCTATGATAAAAGAAATTTTAAAGTTTTTGATATTAACTTTGGTGCTACAAATTATTATCAAAATTCTCCCTTGCATAGGTGTATATTGTATTATGAATATCTTTATAGCTGAGTACACATTACTAGAAAGTCATGAAAACATATTTATATTACAAAGTATATTGTATTCCCTTTGATAATAAATAAATTAATAATTATTTGTACTTTAAAATTTAGTTGATTTTTGTAATTATTTGTGTTTTCTAAAAATGTATTTATTAATTAATCTCCCAAGAGTATAATGACTATTTATAACAAATCATAGGAATGTACATATAGGTATTTAATAAATACATAAATATATATTCGATTATGTTTATTGTTTTAATTCATGGCGCAGTTTTAAAGATTTAGTGGAAACTTCCAAAAAAACTAGATCCGACACTAGAAATTGTTATTGTCCCCGAGTCAACACTGCAATTTGGTAAGAAATCCAGAAAATATTTCAAACTGGCAACATCGCGGTCATACCGAGTCCAAGGTCATTGACGACGGAGCTGAAAATCGTTTGATGTTTTACCGGGATTCGTATCTGTTCTCTTTATAATCTGTGCCTTCGGTGCATATAGCCCGAGGAGTAGATGTTTCTTCTTATTGAACAGTCTACTTTTTGAAAAGTAATTCTCAAATTTGTAATGCGTTATACTATTATCTTGATATCTATTGATAACACGTTTTACTTAAATATGACATTTGTTACAGAAAACTGTGATTAAGAAAACTCAAATTTTCACGTTAATACATTTAAAACCTTTACTATCTTAAATATTTTTTATATTTTATACATTTCAACTTTGCCACCTTTCATCTTTTTTATTATCAACGTTTTATCAAAGCCTTGTATTTCAATTTGTACCCTTACTCACGAACCACCCTGTATAATCATTTTAGAACTGTGAACATATTCGTGCAAGGTTTTTTTCCATCTTCTAATATAAATTGATTAAAAAAACAGTGCATGAATAAACGTAATAAAACATAATTCCACGTTTAACGATGAAGCATATCATCAATATTGCTCATGATCTCATAAATCCAATGTGAAGTATACATAGGTACTTGAAGACTGCTCGTAGTGAAATTATTCTTGGTAATGATCCTTCACAATGTAAAATTTTAGCATGGTTGTAAACATTTTCGTTCTGATGATAAAAAGGAGAAACGAAACTAACTTCAGTAAAGGTAATCTTTAATCTGTCACTAATTAGACAATTAATTGTAAGCATATCAGACGAAAGGCAAAATTATGTTTCTATATTGAAAAAAGTCAAACTATTAACGATGTTTCAAATTATCAAAAAATATAAAGTATTTTATGAATCTAGCTCATAATTACATATTTCCACAAAATAGGAGATAATATTTTGAGATGATGATGGCACCCTTTTTATTTCAATTACTGGATACCTCAATATAGTAGGTTTCGCTTTAAAAATATTGAACTTTTTCATTTCATGAAAAGTGTGCCAACTCATTGATGAGATGGCATACACTGTTGAGATATGCGTTCGCCAGATTTCGTTTCATGAATTGATGGTAACCATGCCAGGCAGATTTTTCCTTAGTACTACTATGGAACAGTAGAAAACTACTAAATTGCTTCACATATCTGTTTGGTATATTAAAAATCTCGAGTGCCATATTATCAAAAATTGGCAATTGTTAAACTCTGACGCTGTAACGGAAGCATAGCTGCAAGAGTATGTTTAGAAAGCCTAATATTTATACTATCATAATTTGGATTTATCACAAACAGCAATAGTATATTAAGTATCAAGAACGGTAAGGGTTGTTTACCGGTCGACAGCAATGTTTGGAGGCTGAGCGTAGCGAAGCCTCCAATTTTGCTGGAGACCGGTATTACCCTTAACGTTCGAAATGCTTATACCATTTTTTGCGCGATCGTATTGAAATAGTCGAATTTCGAATAAAATAATTTAAATTTCTTCGAAATGAACGAAATGTCAAAAGTGACATTTCCACTGCTCGATCAGTTTAAAATATAATTTGCATTTTGGTGAAATTGTTTTCATGCTATTTATTACTTTTTATATTGTTTTGTTCGATTCTGTTCATTAAAAAAATATAAAATCTTTTTATTTTTTTTGTTCCTTTTGTAATGAATGGAGTAATACAGGGTGTTTCAAAAAAAGGTAACACCGTCTCTAGGATAGGTAAAAAACTGAAAAATAATTGGGGTTTGCTTAGTAAAATTTTTTTCTAACGCCATCCGTTTTCAAGATAAAGGGCGTTGAAGAAAATAAAAAATTACACATTTCTTACGATTTTGCCGAAACTACTGGCACCATTGTAATGAAATTTTATACGAATATGTTTTGGAAGCTGATATATCCCATGAATTTGTTTTTATAACTAACTCTCATAGAGGGCGCTAGTTACACGATTCATACAACGTATTATTCAACATAACTTTTTTTAGGGTAGAATTATTAGTCAAAACTCCAAGTGAACATAAACATCGTTTAATTCTACACCAAAAAGGTACTCTTGGTAAAACTCGATATTATGTACCGTTTTCGGAATATTTTGATTTGAAAATTATGAAGTAATAACCGCTCCTCGTATAAGTTAATGATAAATTTATTAATTAAAAAAACATACAATAAGAAAATTAAAATAAAGACAAAGAACATAACATAAAATTCAATTAGAGTAAATGTTCAAAATGTCCTCCGTTTTCACGAATACACAAGTCTATCCTTTTTTCTAAAGAATCCATTAATCTTCTTAACGGTTGGGGATCATCTATGATGTCATTAAAGTGACGTTTAATTCTGTCTATTAATTCTTGACGAGAATTTACCTCTGTAGCATAGACTTTTTCCTTAATATACGACCAGACTGTGTAGTCCAAAGGATTAAAATCGCATGACCGAGGAGGCCAATGAATCGGAGCTTCTGCACCTCTACCAATCCATCGATTCCGAAAATTGTTACTCAACCAATTACGACACCTTCTATCAAAGTGCGGTGGAGCTCCATCATGCATAAAAAATAATGATGTTCGCTCATTTATCGATAAATCTTCTAATATCTCAAATAAGTGATTATTTAAAAAATCAAGGTACATATCACCACTTAAATTTCCAGGTAGAATATGATAACCTATTAATCTGTTACCTAAAGTTGCTGCCCAAACATTAACTTTAAATGAGTTTTGGTAATGTGATACCCTTTTGGCTTGTGGATTCTCATCACACCAGTAGTGTGCGTTATGGGAGTTAAACATACCTTGTCGCGTAAAGGTGGCCTCGTCCGTAAAAAGAATACATTTAAAAAAATTTGGATTGAGGGCTGTCCTTTCTCGCAATGTTTCACAAAAATCGACTCTAACCGGTAGATCGTTCGGCAAGAGTTCTTGAACTTGTCTGTAATGGTAAGGATGTAGCTGCTGCTCTTTAAGTATCCGCCAAGTAGTTGAAGAAGATGTATTTGTTTGTCTTGCCATATTCCTTACACTTAATGTTGGATTTTGATCAACTAAATTTAAAATAATATTTCCTTTATTAATTGTTCTTGTTGTTCTTGGTCTACCTGAATTTATTTTCTTTGGTCTTACATTCCCAGTTTCTCGACAACGTCGTTCAACTGCTCTAAAGGTTTTTTTACTTGGTAAGTTTCTTCTAGGAAACTTTTCTGCATAACGCGTAAAAGCTGCACTAGAGTTTCCTAAACACTCGCCTAAAGTTAATAACATGTCGGTGTATTCAACATTTGAGTACATTTTGTTTAACAATATCTAATTTTACAAATAACAAGGTTTCAAAACTCTATTTATTGTTGACTTATTGTCATAACAATCAATAAATGTCAATTTTACATGGCAAACTTAGAGAAAAGCGAACTTTATCATTAGTTTATACCAGGAGCGATTATTACTTCATAATTTTCAAATCAAAATATTCCGAAAACGGTACATAATATCGAGTTTTACCAAGAGTACCTTTTTGGTGTAAAATTAAACGATGTTTATGTTCACTTGGAGTTTTGACTAATAATTCTACCCTTAAAAAAGTTATGTTGAATAATACGTTGTATGAATCGTGTAACTAGCGCCCTCTATGAGAGTTAGATATAAAAACAAATTCATGGGATATATCAGCTTCCAAAACATATTCGTATAAAATTTCATTGCAATGGTGCCAGTAGTTTCGGCAAAATCGTAAGAAATGTGTAATTTTTCATTTTCTTCAACGCCCTTTATCTTGAAAACGGATGGCGTTAGAAAAAAATTTCATTAAGCCAACCCCAATTATTTTTCTGTTTTTTACCTATCCTAGAGACGGTGTTACCTTTTTTTGAAACACCCTGTATATTATTTAGGACCACTTAAATGTATATAGGGTCGGTAAGAAATTTACTTACCGACGTCTGAACGGTAAGTAAATCTCTTACCGACAACTGAACGGTAAGTAAGTCACTTACCGACGTGTTACACTTAGAAACCAGTAAATACAACCTACCGTCCTGACAACCGATGCTGTAAATAAACAAAAAAGATCGATCGCGCAAAAAATATATAACCATCCACCCTCAAATCTGTGAAATGGAAAAAGGATGGATAACTTTCGTACATACAAATAATGTTAATTGATGAAATAAAACAATTTAGTATGGATCTACATCCAGTAAAAACCTCATCTATTCATAAACTCCAACGCTAGTAGGTATTCAACTATCACACCGCTGTGCTGCTGCTGTAGATTTGTGGTGGTCTCTAGCACCTCTAGTGGGTTTGGATTTAATTAAATTCAAATAAAAGTAGCTAAAATTGGCAAGGTACCATCATACTTGGAATGCCAACATATCGACATTTCCTCTACCTGATTTGAAAAAATGTTTATATATGAACACTTTATTTGAATTATTAATTTTAGAATGAATAGAATCCTTCTACATTTAAGATTTTTTTAACCTTCGTCGTACTGAGTGGGGTACAAACTTACCCCAGACCCAAAATTTCCAGGTAATTTTTCTAAAAATAGAATATTCTGCTTCGTCCATTTAAGTTATACTCCTTTAAAATTTGCTTGATATACTTCTTTGTGATTTTAGAAAATTTCCATGAAAAAAAATAAAATTTGACTTGGGGTACCTACGTCTGTATCCCACTTAGTATTTCATGAGACGTTTCAAAGACTCACTTGACATGCGCGATTCACGTATTGGTGGTCCGATTCGTGTCATAACTTGTCAGTATTCGCTGACCTATTGCATAGAAAGACGTCTTCTTTGTTTTTTGTTCTTATGGTAGGGATGTGCTATGTCGGCAAATGTAAATGTTCGTGATCGCAAACAATTGACGGACGAGGAGCTAGAACAATTTTTGCTGGGAGAATCGCTCATCAAAGGCAATGCAATCAGAAGATTTGAGACCGAAAAAACGATGCAAAAATCCCTCAAAAACCATATTCCCGATTTTTTTGCCAGAGTTGGAGGAAAAAAATAAAGATTATCAAGAAGTTGTGCGGCCTACACCTGGTCGGCGCTATTTATGCGACAGGAAAAGGGATCGGAAATGCAGGCAAATCTGCTGCCACTGCAATCGGTTTGTATGTGCTTCTCATTCAGCGAAGCAAATTTTTTGCGAAAAATGCAAAAATCACCATACTTCACATTCAGACTAGATTGAAATTTTAGGTTTTGTACTTAATTTGAGTTTTTATTATTTTGAATAAATATTGAAATTTTTACATTCACTTTGTATGTGTTCTTTGTATAAATAAATAAATATGCCACTTGAAATTAGGAATGTAAAATTCTGTAATTTTACGTGGGGTACAAATGTACCACGCACGGTATTTTCTGTATTTTTTTAACTCGGTACGACGAACGTTAAAAATTGAACCAAATTATCGATATGCCTTCGTAAGTGCTTTTAGCTATTTATACATATAATTTTATTTGTTAATAAGTACACAATGCATTATCTAAAGCTAAGTTATATAGTTATTAAATATGATATCTATTTTACAACAGTTTTTTTTCAGTAAACAGACCTAAAACTATTTTTACAGTAGATTTTCAACAATGTAGCATAATTTTCAAAATAATCTATAAAATTTACTAAGCAATAATTGAAATTTCTAGTTTTAATGTGGAAATATACAGGGTGTTCCATTTAAAAAAAGATAAGTTAGGTTCATCCTATCAATAACAGTGTTCTTGTATATTTGAAAATAATTTCAAATTATGGTCCTATATATGGCTCAATTTTTATCTGAATAGGGTTTTATCGTATCTCTCACGACAAGTGAGTAATTGAACTTCTTCACAGTAATGCCGCACCCTGTATATTTTCCGCGTTTTGTTATGTTTAATGTATTCGAAATACACGTGCATAGAACACATGACAATGAATAAATATTACACAATATATTTGTTAATGCATTAATAAAATCACTTGAAAACAAACATTACTTATGTAGATTTCTAACAAAACTGGATCTTTTATTAATAAAATAAATATGCTGCTCTCTTTTTATATCTAAGTAGAACAAAACAGTATGTTATAAATATGATTTTATAATATCTGTGAAATAGATATAATCCAAGCCAGAAGGTAAATTATGGGCTAATTAATTCGAACATACAGAGTTCGGCAAAAGTCCGGGGCCGGACAAATATCACAGAAAATATAAATTTTTCGGAAAATCTTTTTATACCACAAATTTGACTCCAACTTAAACTATAATTTGAAAATATTTTGAAACATACAGTAAAGTGTGGCGTATCAAAGTTAAATTTTTTCTTATGGAACACCCTATATTTTATTGCATTTTCTGATTGCCCCTAAAAATATGATACTCCTTCATAATGGTTCCCTGGTTCCCTATACCTAAATACAGAGGGTTCCGAGTTATGCTGACTTTTTTAAAAATGTGAACATTTCGAAAAAAATTTATAACTCATTGATATAACAAATTCTAGCAAATTTTCTCTTACATCTAAATAGTTGGACATTCGTGGAATGTATTCCACGATTAAGTACTAAATATCTCTTTACAGGGTGTTCAAAATTTTCAGTTTCATTATTAGATCATTCAATGTGCAGTATCAGGCTTATTTTAAAGCCTCAAGAAAATATAGGGTTCTGCTATCCTATACCGACTGGTTAAAAAGATATAGCCACTCTCACAGAAAAATCACTATCCACTTAGAGACATTTTATGAAATAAAAAACAAAAAAGTTTCACAAAATAAGAGTGTTATGTTGAAGATTGGTTTAATTATTATCATTTAGAACACTAGAATGAAACGTGAATAAAAACGGAACTAACAACTAAAAGTAATAAACTCTTTGTTTTTTGTTATTTCATAAAATGTGGATACTGATTTTTCTGTGAGAGTGGCTATATCTTTTTAACTACTCGGAATAGGATAGCAAAACCCCATATTTTCTGAAGGATCAAAACGTGATCTATTCAGTTTCTTACAACAATTATGCCAAGATCATTAGTTTGAAATTTAGGAGAGAATTGCAGATGTTTTAAAATCGATTTAGCATACAATTTAGGAAAGTTGTAAATTGCACGAAAAATATAATAGAAAACCCTCATACCATTCGAAAGACATTTTTTTGAATATAATGAAGTAGTAAATTACAGGGTGCTTCATTTAAAATCAGCCTGATACTGCACATTGAATGATCTAATAATGAAACTGAAAATTCTGAACACCTTGTAAAGAGATATTTAGTACTCAATCGTGGAATACATTCCACGAATGTCCAACTATTTAGATGTAAGAGAAAATTTGCTATAATTTGTTATATCAATGAGTTATAATTTTTTTTCGAAATGTTCACATTTTAAAAAAGTCAGCATAACTCGGAACTCTCTGTATTTATGTATAGGGAACCATTATGAAGGAGTATCATATTTTTTAGGGGCAATAAGAAAAAATATAACTTTGATACGCCACACTTTATTGGAACACCCTGTATGTTTCAAAATATTTTCAAATTATAGTTTAAGTTGGAGTAAAATTTGTGGTATAGAAACATTTTCCGAAAAATTTATATTTTCTGCGATATTTGTCGGGTCCCGGACGTTTGCCGAACTCTGTATAATGGCAGCCACTTGAAATTGAACTTTGTTGAGGAGGGTGTGTACCTTAGAAGGGCAGCCCCTAGTGTGAGGACAAATATATACCAAAAAAAACTACTTTTTTCTACAAACGTGTTAAAAATGCCATTTTTAGCACTCCATTGAAGCCTTAAAAATGTCACTTTAAGACACTGAGTGCCTTAAAATGTTTATGGCACTGCTGGTAAAAGTGAATTGTCAAATTTTTAAAGCAAACGTCAAAATATTTAGATTTTATTTATTAACATTATTATTAATAGTACAATTTGTGCAATTTGACAAATTAATTTCCTGCACTGCTGTTTTACCATTTTCCGTGGATAAGGAGGAATGATGCGCAGAAAAATTGGAATTTAAATTTAAATAATTTAAAATTATCTCCTTTGGATGTATTAATAAAGGTTTTTAAAATTTAATTAAAACTGTATTATTGCATTTTTTGAACGTTTGTAGAAAAAATATTGTATGATATACGTGTTAAAAGTACCTTTTAAGGCACTCATGTGAATTGCAGAATTCCCTTCGCTGATTCTGCAAACCTTCACATGCGTGCCTTAAAAATGTACTTTTAACACTTACATCATAAATAACTATTATTGGTAAAATTGCCGGTTTTTGAAACGGAAAGTTTTTCATGAGATGCACCCATTCCGAGATATTGGTCATGGAAAATTTCGATTTTCTATCCGAGACTGGAAACGTAATCAGAGACAAAAAAAAACCTTATTTATCAATAATGCTCAAAATTGATTAAGTATTTGTTTGATAATTGCTTATAAAACTAATTACTGACTAATTAACACCAAACTTTCAAACTATCAAGAAAATTGTTACTTCATTGATCCAATAGAATTTTCAGAAGTTGCTGAAAGCAACAATTTATTCATTAATGAAATGTTTGACATATCGTTTCTGCAAAACAATATGAAATTTAATTTTAAGAAATTAAAATTCAAGGAGATTGCAATATAATGCGGAATGGTGTTGTATAAAATTTTATTTGAGCATACCTCGTTCCCGTAAATCTGGTTTCTTTTGAGGTTGATGTAGGGGTCTCGGGTCTAGCATACTTCCAGAGATGATAAATAAAATTTTTTCACGGAAATGTGTTGGTGGATGATAATTTTTAAATTTACCAAAATCAGCCATCCCCACCCCTTCCCTAGGGGGGGATGGGGGGGTCAACACCGTTAAAAATTCGTAAAAATGAATTTTTAAATATGGAATCAAATTCTACGTATTTTTTCACGTACAACCCCAAAATTTCATTTCAACTTTTTTTTTTAAAGTTATGCGGAAAAAATGTTTTAAAAAAATTGATAATTCCATAAATATAAAAATCTTTATTCCGTCTTTATGAATAAAAATAAAAATTTGATATTTGGCATATGTATATTTAACAGAATCACTAAACAAAATAACATAACTATCCATCCCCATCCCCCCCATAGGGGGGGATGGGGGGGTGTCACCTTCAAAAATTCGTAAAAATGAATTTTTAAATATGGAATCAAATTCTACGTATTTTTTCACGTACAACCCTGAAATTTCATCTTAACAACTTTTTTTTTAACAAAGTTATGCGGGAAAAATGTTTAAAAAAAATCGATTATTTCATAAATATAAAAATCTTTATTCCGTCTTTACGAATGAAAATAAAAATTTGGTATTTGGCATATGTATATTTGATGGAATAAAATTTGCGATAAAATAAATTATATGCAAATATCATACCATAGGGGTAGAGGGTGGGGGTGAGTTTGGGAAATATTAG
>CAJUYH010003265.1:0-33735 GCA_910591685.1 Galerucella tenella | reverse complement strand
AGGTTTTTAAACTGTTTCACAATATTTCAGATCTCCAACAATATCTCATTACTGATAAACAACACAAATCAACTATATGAATGGAACAAACTTTTCTTTTTAACGGGATGATAATAAAAATTCAACAGCAATAATAGAAAATAAATGAATAATTTATAAATAAAAATAATATACCTTTTAATATACAAAACTAGGAGCTTCTGATTGATATCTTATGGATTTGGTAAACATGAAATATTGCTCCATGGCATTTTTATAAATGAAGACGTTCAACAGTTCTGACTTTGATCAATTCTTGCAAAAAGTTTTTGATAGTAGTTTCCAAATTAATGAAGCATTCTTTGATTAAAAAGTAGAACAAAAACCGTACTTTATACCAGATAAACTTTTAACGATAAATATAAAACGTAAGATGCCAAAAAAATAGGGTTAATTGAAATTAACTTTTTCTTAGTTCACCACGATTGGAGGAGAATCCCCGGCAACCTAATAAGAAACTTGTGAATAACATCAATCTTTTTCCGCTATATTTTTTGTAAAAAATGATACCTACACCAATACTTCCATACTTTTTTTTTCGAAATTTTCCAATATTTCACGCTGGGGGAAGGTGAAGAGAATGAAGAATACCATCGTGTAGGGGGAGTGTTTTGAAATGTTTTGCATCCGCGCGACTCTGCTGCACGCCGGAAAAAAATATATATATTCAATCAGAACTTTTTTCCAATTTCTATTGAGAGTTAAGGTTGTAAATAATAAATAAAAGGTGATAAATTAATTTTTATATATTTTTATTGGTGAAAGGTATGAAAAAAATTATGTCTTAAAATTATATATTAATCATCTTTTATACATTTTCACTATACAGGGTGCGGCAGATAAACGGTCAATTAGAAATATCTCGAGAACTAAAGGTATCTGAATTATGAAAGTTGGCGTGAAGGGGTTTTGAATAATGAGCTATTCAATGAAAATATTGCCATAACCATTCTACTTCCGGTTATACCGGAAGTCGCATAACTTTGTAATTTTTAACGGAAGAACCTGTATATTTTTAAATTTTAGGAATATTTACGTTATTCTGAACATTGCTTGTTCATACTTCCCTATACCTATTTTGATCCGTTTTTGAGTTGTAATGTAATTTGAATAAAAGTTTAAATTTCTTAGGAACTATTAACCACATACCGCTTTATCGTTTACACTGTGAAGTTACCTTTTTTATTATACAGGGTGCTGTCAAAATTGGAATAAAAACGGAATCAAATAGGACACCCTGTATGTGATTATTTATTTCAGAAATTAAAAAAAGAATGAATAATATACCACAAGGAACATACAGAAGATTACTCACATTACTCACTATCGATATGTATTACTATCCCCTATACCTATCTCCTGCAGTTTTCAAATAAATCAGCTTTATACATTTTTCACAAAAAATTAATTTATCAAGTCGCTTATGGAATATTCTGATAAATGTCAGTTATTGTTAATGTTTAATAGTCACCTTGTTGTATGCCGTTGTGTGAAAGGTATAATAATAGTTTGCCTTTAATTTTCTTAACAAAATAATCATGGCACATTTAGGATATAAAAATGATGATTTTTTAAATTTAATTATGATTCACGGTGAGTATAACAGAATGGTATCCAGAACTTGGCGTGTGTTCGCTGAGAGATATCCTGAAAAGCCTCGACCAAATCATAAAACTGTAAAATGTTTGCTACACAACTGTTCCCAGTTTGGTCTGTTTAAAAGTAAAAGAAATGAGCCCAAGACACATGTCGATAATAATGAGGATTTACAAATAGACATCCTGGGATATTTTGCAGCTCATCCAAATTCATCCTAAAAAGAGTATATAAATGTTTGGAAGTTGATGGGCAACACTTTGAACATTTGTTGCATTAACAAGCTAGTACCTTATTATCTTTGATAGTATCTGTATAATTGTTCAATGTTTCACCGAGTGTTTAACTCAATAAATTAATACCACATAGCCTATAAGAAAATTAATTTTTTGTGACAAAAATGTATAAAGCTGATTTATTTGAGAACTGGAGGAGATAGGTATAGGGAATAGTAATACATATCGAAAGTGGGCAACGTATTCTTCTAAAATTAATAATCACATACAGGGTGTCCCAATTGAAAAAAAGGAATTACGCGAAGATTGTGGATTCCGTTTTTATTTCAATTTTGACAGCACCCTGTATAATAAAAAAGGTAACTTCACAGTGTAAACGATGGAGCGGTATGTGGTTAATAGTTCCTAAGAAATTTGAAGTTTTATTCAAATTACATTAGAGGATATTGAATTTTATGTACATGGTAAAAAAGTGTCATTTTCATATAAAAAACATTACAACTCAAAAACGGTTCAAAATAGGTATAGGGCAGTATTAATAAAAAATGTTTGGAATAACGTGAATATTCCTAGAATTGAAAAATATACAGGGTCTTCTGTTAAAAATTACAAAGTTATGTGCAACTTCCGGTATAACCGGAAGTAGAATGGGGACAGCAATATTTTTATTGAATAGCTCATTATTCAAAACCCCTTCATGTCAATTTTCATATTTCAGATACCTTTAGTTCTCGAGATATCTCTAATTGACCGTTTATCTGCCGCACCCTGTATACATTCTGTTCGTTGGATATCAATCTTTATATTACATGAGTATCAAATTTTATTTTGGAAAATAAATGAAGATTTCAACTCGAATCTATGAAAATTGCTATTTTCGCTTATAATACAAAAAATCATTGAATCCAAAAATGTATCTATGTAAATTAATTTTGTATTTATATATTCTTGATCGTAGAAGTTTCCCCAACATTCCTACGTAAACCCCATTGAAATTACTCCGGTTTTATCAAATTTTCAAAATAATGAAAAGTGCCGTATTTCGTAATTATCCGTAAATTTTATTTATGGAACAGACCTCCCAAATAACAGTTTCCATCCTTTGAAAAATTGTTTCAATGCCACCTTATTATATAATATATTTGTTAGGATAAAGCTGTTTTTTGCGTTTCCATAATTTACCCTGTACAAAGTTACTTATTGAAGAATATTCGTTAATAATAATTCGTAATAATAAATAGTCTATCCTCAATAAAATGGCAAGCTTTCACCTACTAAAAGACTTAAACCACACAAAATTCACCAGCTTCACAACGGAGCACAACAAAAATGTGGTTAACCCTTCCAAAAAACAAAAAGACTGAATAATTAGGCAGGAAGATGGTCACGTATTTTGTTTTCTATGTACGCCTGTACGTAATATTAATGATTACAATCATGGATCTATGAACGGTTTACATTAACTTTCGCGCGTTATTCTGAGTCCATCCCAGATAGCATGAACACGTTTCAAAGACATCTTGAAGACGTTTGTTCACGATGTTCATGACGTTTCGAAGATGACCGCTAATATCCAAAATATGTTTTGAAGACGTCTTTAGGACGTACATTGTTACAAAACAAGGCGTCTTTGGGACATCCATTTTTGTACGTCTTTAAGACACACAGTTTTGGATGTGTTTATATACCGTCTTTTTACTTGATGAAAATAAATGTTATAATGCCTTTTTATCTAATTCCACAAAATTGTATTAACTTTATCACTCTTCTTTAACTAATTTAGCTAATAACTATTATTGAAATACTCTTTCCACCTTCAAAGTGTTTAGATTTAGAAGTGGCTTTTATTGAAAAAATTCTAGTTTCCACTTCTAGATACAGTTCTCCTGACTTTTCTTTTTTCTCCATAATATTCATCAACTATCTGATCTGAGTCCATTGTTAGATTAGTTCCAAATGTTGATTCATATGATTCTCATGTTAAAGGATGACATGAATAGGAAGTGTATGTCTGTGTCGCCCTCTACATTTCAAGTGCTCAATAATTTATTGATGCTGGAGACTTGCACCATTAAAAATTGCTAAAAGAGTTGAACGTCCACATTACCAACATATTTAAAACGTCTTTATAACATCCCAATTTATTGCAAATTCAAAGACCAACAACATCAATTTAATAATTTTCAAACGTTGATTCGATGAACTTTTTCATTGTACCTACCAAAGAAAAAAATAATTTAGTTTCAGTGTACTAATACATTAATCCATGATCAGAAATCATTGTAACAATCACCGATTCATAATATTAATGTTCAAAATATTGACGACCGGTGTTCATTAATTTTACGTACAAAATTTCTTTCTGTGTTCATTGAGATACTTGGTTTTTTATTTAAATATAATATTTATATTATATCTATATATGAGTAATTTGCTATAAATGATGATGTGCTATGACAAAAAAACGCAATCTTAAAGCCGACACTTTCCTCTTCAAAACGCCGTATTACAAATATTTATATCTACATTATAACTGTACAATAGTTTATAATGTACTCCGCCGCGCTTCAGAAAATAGAGTCGCGCGGATGCGGAACATATAATTAGTTTACCGAATTTTTTCCGGACAAACCATTGCTCGGAAGGAAGAAACGCAGAAAACCTTTTTTGTTGCAAAACACTCCCCCTACGCGGTGGTTTTTTTTTTCATTTTTCCCTACCCCCCTCCCAGCGTGAAATATTGGAAAATTTAGAAAAAAAAAGTTTCGTCATTTTTTTTATAATTTGGGAAATCGATAGACTGGTAAACTTTTTTGTTTATCAATCCACATACTTCAAGGTACTTATGAAAAAAAATCAGCCGTATTGCTAATTTTTTGTAGTTGTTACCCCTATCGTCTGGCCTAGTTGCCTCTATTCGTAGTATCTCTATGCATACGATAGCTGGAAGAAAAAGTTTGAGGCGTTGCAATAAAATCCCCACTTCGAAAAATCATAACAGCAAAAATATCGACCAACACCCACCACCTTCAAGATAAACAAATTTCCCGCAAGCAAGAAAGGGTATTAATCAAAGGAAACGACTCCCAACGTTCCGCCGACAACTAAATCTCCTACGAACATAAATAAATCGTAAATACCGCTCAAAGTCATTCTGTTCGGCTTTATTATCTCCATAACTCCGTGAATTTTTTTTCTACGCCTACCTACTTTATTTCCAATCAAGGTATATATGATCAAATCCGAATCCGGTATTACAGCTTCACATAACCTTAGACGAGTAATGGAATACAGGATATAATATGGAAAAACAATATATTTGTATTATATTTTTATTCACCTATTTCGAAATGTCACAAACAATGTATAGGGTTATTCTTTATAAATTACCCACCCCCTATCATCGTTATTATTACTTTTAGGAAAAAAAAGTCTCATATAAAAATTGTTTGGTTACAGTTCTCAATATTCTATCAAAAGTTCAGTAGCGTGCAAATTTAAGATGATACAAAGAATAAAAGTTCTTTTTCATATGGGACACCCTATATATTTTCACATTTTTGGAATGGTCTTTTTTTCTGATTTTAAAAATACCTATATGATATGCTACCCCTACCTTGTACAGCTTTTGAGTTATATAATGTTGTAAATCTTAGTTTTAGTGTGAATATGAAAAAGATAATTTATTAAAGTAAGCTATGAAAATGACAACTAATATGTTTGAATATTGTTATTTTTTATATAAAGTAATTAAAATGTTTCCCAGTAAGGAAGAAAAAGTCGAAATATATACCCATAATAATAACTTATAAAAGATATTCGAGATGTCTACCATTATTGTAAATGAATAATTGATAACACCTTTTTACATTATTTATAATAACATTGCAGATGACTTCATTATTTTCATTTAGTTTATTTATCTTGAGTTAAATCCTTGCTTTAATCACTTGATTATTATTTTTAATAATATGTGAAGCTGTAGAACCACCACTTAAATTAAGGAGAAAATATTTTAGCCTATCAAAGGAGGTTGCGTTAATGGCCATGGTACGATTGCGCACGGCTGGTGTAAACCCCGAAGTAGGAATGGGCCAATTGAGGTTGAGCCTATGGAAGGAAGCGCTCACTGCGCTACCTCTCCTGCAGGCAGCCAGCGATGCAATTGAACCCAGGTTTTTGTTTAACAAACCCTACAAAATTCAAATAAAACAGAACACAGAGCCAGATGCTGCAAATGCAATACGCATATATACAGATGGTTCGAAAATGAAAGAAGGCTCAGGCTGTGGAATTTACTCGAGAGCACTGAGCCTCAAGATTAAGTGGGGAATGGGAAACAATACCAGCGTGGTTCAAACAGAACTGGCTGGTATCTCAATTGTCACAAAAGAACTAACCAGAAGAGGAATTTCTGGCAAAACCATATTAATCTGCACTGATAGTAGACAAGCCCTATTAGCCTTGAACAGACAACGTGTTATATCGAGGCTAGTACTAGAGTGCCACCAAGATTTAGCTGACGTCTCGGCAGATAACAACATTATCCTGAGGTGGGTTAAAGGGCACGACAGGAGTAAAGGAAATCGCATTGCTGATTCTTTAGCCAGGGAAGCCGCTGGACTGAAAATTCTAGGACCCAGTGACACCTACGGCCTAACGACTTCGACAATTGCGGAACTAGCCAAACGTTACACCCATGCTCAATCCCTTAAGAGATGGGATGGAATCAAAGGATGCAGTTTTGCCAGGATCACCCTGGGCGACCCTCGGAAGCTGGCGCCGAAGAAATATTTGGCGATGACCAGCAAAAACCTACGTTTAACAGTAGGATTTCTGACTGGTCACTGTCAATTGAGTAAACACCTCCATACTATGGGGCTAGTGGACACACCTCTATGCAGGATGTGTGAACAGGAAGATGAAACTGTCAGGCATGTCTTATGCGAGTGTCCGGAGTTATCGTCAATAAGAGAGTGTGTGTTCGGTGAGTCTTGGCCTACACCTGCCGATATAAAGGAAATGTCTCCCAGTGACCTGTCCACCTTCCTGAGAAGGGCTGGATGGACAATGACCTAGGAGGACAACTCCTCGGGAGGATGTACAATGGGTCACATGTGGCCTAAGTGCTGTGAGCCTACACACTCACCCTCCCTACTCTACAGATACAGATACAGATCTTAGCCTATCATACGCTTTCAAAGTACTTTTCAAGACAAAAAACCCAGTTTACCACAATACATTTTCCAATCGCTTCAGAAATATATTTCTTCAAAAACCACACTTGACTCCCCCTTTCTACCAACGCATGAATGTAATCTGTAGTGAAATAGCTACATAAACTTCCCAAAGGTTGAGTTACGTTCCCCTAGATATCCTACCTGGTTACTTAAGCCTCCTTATTGTAATTTTTCCCCAGCTCCCTACAACAAACGATAAACTTCTTATGCACTGATTAAAAAATAATTTTTACGAATTTGCTCCCACTATGAAGACTTTACACATATTTACACGGATGCCTCTAAATCTCAAGATAGCACTCGGCTGCTTTGGTTACTGCACACGAGACGCAATATTTTGTTTTACCGCATACGTGGAGCGTATATACAGGGGAACTGTATGCAATATTGAAGGCAACGGAATTTTGCAAACGCTCCTGTCAAAAAAAGTTTCTTATAATAACAGATTCGCTGAGTGCTCTTCAAAGCATAACTTAAATCTACCCAAATTCAGCGCTTGTAACGAACATCAAATGAAATATACATTCAATGGAAAGAAAAAATATCAAATTTTTGTGGGTCCCTTCTCACACACAAATAACAGGCAATGAAGCAGTCGACCAAGCTGCCAAAGAAGCCCACCTAAATAATCCCACAATAGTAAATAAACAGCTGACAAGTCAAAGTGACCTGAAAGCACTTCAGAGACAAAGACATCTCGGATACTATGGAAATGCGGCGAAGAACTTAGAAGACTGGCGACTCGGAACAGTGTAACACTGGAGTGGGTCCCAGGTCACAAAGGTATCGCTGGCAATGAAAAAGCTGACGAACTCGCAGGAGCAGGATCGTCAACTCTGATGAACGGACCCGAACCTGCTGTGGGCATCCCCAGATGCTTAAAGGAAGAATATGCTCAGGCAAATACATGGGGAGAAATTCATGAAAGAACCATCAGAAAAAGTAACGAAAGAACTGCTCTCAATGCTCCTAAGCAAAATAGGGCTGTATCACGAAGACCTTACATGCAGAAGATGCGAAAAGGATACCGAAACAGCTCTGCATATACTATGCAACTGTGAGTCGTTGGACCACAGAAGGCAGAAACTGTATGGCAGAACCCAAATGACTCTAGAAGACTTCTACAACCAACCAGCAAAGAACTTGTATGAGCTAATACAGGGAACGGATTGGCTGAATGGGTTGTAGTCAGAACACTAGGAGTATCCACAGTAGGCTCCTTTTAAAAAAAAAACAACACCAGGTGAGAACAAAAATGGTGTAGCATATCTATCGACCTGTTTCGATTTTCAAATATACATATTGTAAATCCTTTCAAATTATCTATAATTTAGTCTCTTTCAGATTAGTATATTCTCTAGCTAAGCATGTTGTTTTGATGCCTTTTTTACTGGCTTCTCAACGAAGTATACAAGTAGGGAATTGCCAGAGCCAGAGTCCATCGACGGAGTGGCAATGATATACAAAATCAACACAACAAAATTGGAACAAGTACCGAAACCATAGTAATCACCGGAGTAAGAATCAATGACCTGGATATTTACTATGAATATAGGAAGCCAACTATATAAACAATTGGATAAATGAGTCAAGAAGGGTAACTGGAAACAATGTTCAGAAGCTTAAAGACGATGAACGTTGATTAGTACGACTCACTAAAGATCAATATAAGAGGGAGCAACTGGAGGTAATGTACAAAGGTTATGAAAAGTAACGTTACTCCACTTGAACCCCCAGGAAGTGACGCAACCAAATTGTGAGAATACAAATGGTTATTTATATTGAGAAGAAACAAAAAAAGGTGGAGATCATGAGTGAGAAGTAGAAGAGAAGAAGACATAATCATCTAAGACGATAGATAACCAGAAGTCGCCAGAAACCTGACATAACTCTTGGATGCAACGAAAGCTACAGAAATGACTAAATGAGCATACTAAGTAGCTACAGCATCAAAACAAGAAGTTTTTAATGTAAAAAGTGTCCATATTTTCAAACTTCGGACACAGTATAATTTTAAAAAACTTATTCATTCCTTTATAATAATTTCGCAACAGAAATTCATAAAATTCAATCGGAAAGTGAGCTACTAGCTACAATAATTGATTTCTCAAAGTTTAAAGTAATAATTTCAAGTTAACGATAAAATTGATAATGATAAAAGAGACCTTCTATGGAAATGGGATAGAAAGGGAACGATTTTCCCTGAAACTATTTTCAGCACGTCGACGCACCGATTGAAGTTGGAACTTCCGTTAAGCTGTATTTGCGATGAGCAAAAGGGCCACAAGAATCAATATTTCTTCCCAACAGTGTTGCCGAATTTTATCACCCTTTTGGTTTTCATTGTGTGAATATGCCGGTGCGTTTCTAGAAATTCGAAATATACTGAGATATTTTGACAAATATAGCTGCAGTTTAAGCTAACCCTGGTGATTTACACGAGTGGAGGACTATATTTTCCCAAATGTTTTCCTACAAAATTTTCTTATTGAATATTCCAGGTCAGACAAAAAAATTCAAACTTGCATCTTTTCCAATGAAATTTATTGGTTACAAGTGAATTTGAAATATCAAAGAACGACTATCAAGCATGGGCCGTACACCAAGAGAAGAGTTATTCATAGACAAATGAACTGATTTGCTTGACCCCCCTTTGTTTAGAAGTAACATTGCTTATTTATTATTAAGAAGCCATATTAACGTGAAAATATTTGGAAATTTTGATATAAAAAATAATTTATTCGAGTGTAATTTCTTTAATGTAGAAAAATTTGTTCTTCTTCATGCACACCTTCATACAATTGTTCTTCAGAAACTATAAAAGTTTACAAAGCACAATATAATATTTTGTTATAAAATATAACGATGTTATTTGGGTGAAAATTGTTTTCATTACCCAGAAAAAAACCTAACATCTTGAATAATATTCCATCACTTTAAAACAACAAATTAAATATTCATAGTAAATAATTTGAAAGTTTTGACAGAAATTCACATTTTTTAAATAAGCCTATTGATTATTAGCCTCAAATAAGATCTACTTTATACCGAAAAAATAGGTATTTCAGTATAATTGTACATTTATTGTTACGAGAAAAAAAACTTATCTGCTACAAATCACATATTTCTTCACCCGTAAGAAACCACATCAGCCTACAAATTATGTGGCAATTGAAACAAAGAGTTCTCACCCCACCCTTCCCTATTATTCATTAACGGTCACCACCAGTATACGTTTGGCGTCAGTCTGCATGTGAAATTAAATCAGTTTTTTCTATTTTACTGATTATTTTGTTTTTGTGAAGTATGTGGTTGAAGTGCTGTGGACGAAAATAAGTTTAATAATAGAATAAATGAATTGTTAAATTGAAGGTAAGGTTTCCATTTTATAAATGTATGGTATATATTTTGAAAATGTTTAGTTTTCTTTTTAATAGATCAATTCAGCAGCAAGTTTTTTATTCCTATCCTGCTTTTCTACCAAACAGTTTTATGCATAAATAGAGACCATTAACTTCCATTAGATTTAAACATGTTTGTCAGAAAAATACTGTAATTTTAATCCGTGTCCAGACTAACCATCGACCAATTCGATCGACTAGTCCACACATACAAAACGGAAGTTAACTTTGTTGTTCGACATAGTCTGGAGACGGCTTAGACAAATATTTGTGAAGGGAGACCGACCCTGGTCACGATTGATAAAAGTCGTTGAACAATCGTTCTCAAACTTTGTTTACTTAATACAAGTTTTAAGCTACAAAAATTGCTGAAAACTGTATAGTTGATTAGTGCATAGTGTATTTAATAATTGTACCCTATCAATTACTGTGAGTACAATCCATCTGTATTATTATCACTTATTTTATAAACAATCTCATTGAATCGAAATCTGATAAGGTTAAACCAGTTAAGAACCTCGTTCTGTCCAAGACAGAGACGGCTTCAGAACCAACCAAACAATATCAATTATGATCATTCACATTCAAAATGGATAGCAACGAAAATAACGCTCCGGTATCTTATTCTCAAGCAGTGACCTCTTTTAAATTTCCTTCCAAGGATCAAGCAATTGTCCTATCAGCTTTAAATGGAATAAAAATTCACGATTACATAGTTGCTGTCGGCACACTTGTTACACCGAAAAATATCATCTTTGCCTCTCGGATAGCAAATAACAGAATTTGCTTATACCTCAGTAGCACTAACATAGTCGATAATTTGATCAACAACCATAAATCAGTAAAAATAAATAACAACGAAATTGAAATAAGAAGACTCATTACTCCTTCTAAAAGACTGACAATATCCAATGTATGCCCATCGATACCAAACAGTACAATTGAAGAACTATTAAATAGCCTAGAAATAAAAATGATGTCAAAAATAACATTTTTAAGAGTAGGGATGCCAGAGTCAGATTACAGCCACATACTTAGTTTCAGACGACAAGTGTTTATAGCTCCAACAACATCTATCTTACCAGATTCAGTACTTGTTTCACACGAAAACACTCAATACCGAATATATCTTTCCTTAGACGGATTAAACTGTTCCAAATGCAGAAAAACGGGACACAACGACGAAAATTGTACTCTAACAGATTCAAATATACATGAAAATACTCTCACTACCGAAAATTCCCAAAACTTAGAGATCCAACAAGGAAGTACCCACATGGAGAGAGCAGAGACACACTCTGAAGTACATATCAATGTAACATTACCTGTAGATAATACGGATAACACAAAAACCGAACAAAACCCAACTTCTTCTGTCACCATACCAACACAAACAAAAACCATCAATCAACCCATACAATCCGACTCAACTGAAACACCAGTTTCTAGCCACAAGGAAAAAACTACATCCCAAAAAACCTCTACACCGTTGCCACCCGGCAAACGACTCCATCCATCCTCTCCTGATATCGAAGAAGACGATAAACCTCAATGTTTTGAAATTCCCAAGAAAACTATTCCAAAGAAGTTTAAGACTAAGAAATCTATGGCTGACATTAAAACTCAATTGTCGCCTGTCGAAGAAATCATCTCATCCAAAAATCCTCCATACATCTTAAACTTCACCGAACTTTGTGACTTCATTTCTAATGCTATTGGCTCAAAATATCCAGAGAGTATAGCTCGAAATTACACAAACGACTTCACCAATTTAAAAATATTGCTAAGCGTAGTTCACAAAAACATTTCAGACAGAGGAATGAAAAGTAATATCACCAGAATTAAAAATAAAATAAGTATAAGTGCTGATATTTCAATTACTGAGGACGAAAGTGATTCCTCCTACACTCAAGAAGATAAATAAATTCATAGTACAATGGAATCTAAATGGCTTCTATAGCCATATTGAAAACTTAAAATTACTTATAAATAAAAAATCACCCTTAATAATAAACCTTCAAGAAACTCGCTTAACAAAAAACCATCAAAATATTCTTAAAAACTATCAAGGATTTATCAAAAATCGAACAGACCAAGAAATAGCGAGTGGAGGGGTTGCTATATTCGTGAAATCTAACATAGAGGCTACTCACATCCCAATAAAAACAAATCTGGAAGCTATTGCCGTATCTATCGTACATCATACTAAGATAAATATTTGTAATGTATATCTACCCCATCCTGACCAAGAAAATCTTGCAGAATTACAAAACCTTATCAAACAAATACCATCTCCTAAGCTCATTTTGGGAGATTTTAATTGCCACAATATAACTTGGGGATCCAAAGAATCAAACAAGTATGGAAGACTTCTACAAGACATTATCAATGACTCTAATTTAGTAGTACTTAATACTGGATCACCAACGCGCTTTAATTCTTATAACGGAACAACTTCAGCAATAGACCTGACAATAAGTGATCCAGGATTAACCTCCTTCCTTTTCTGGGAAGCTTTGGATTATCTGTACGATAGCGACCACTACCCAATTGTTATAAGCCACTTAGAGGATACACAAGTGCAATCAAATCCAGTACTAACCTGGAAATTAGAAACAGCAAACTGGCAACAGTTTGCGGACCTAATTGATCACGAAATGACACACTTCTGTACAATGGGTAATATTGACGATACGGTTTCTTCCTTTAACAGCATAATACTGAAGGCAGCTGAAGCTGCTATAGAAAAGACTAAATTTATTAACAGAAAAACGGTACCATGGTGGAACAAAGAGATTGAAAATTCCCTAAAAGCCACTAAGAATGCTTTCAATATTAGCAGAAGACACAAAAGCCAGGAAAATTTGAATACATTTAAATTACTACGTGCAAAAACAAGATATCTAATAAAACAATCAAAAAAAGCATCCTGGGCCAACTATGTATCAACAATCACAGCAGATACTCCTGTAAAAAGTATATGGCAGAAAATTAATAAAATCAAAGGCACCAAATCGTTCAACACCATTGACACAATAGTTCATGCTAATGAATACATAGCAGACAAACAAAAAATAGCGGAGGCTTTGTCTAACTACTATCAAGAAAATTCTAGCGACCATAACTATACACACCTCTTCCTAGAATACAAACGGGAGATGGAAGCCAATGATATAACTATCGCAAATAACGTTCATCCTCTTAATGAGCCAATTACTTTGGACGAACTCAACGAAAGTTTATTAACAACAAAAATCACCTCTACCGGCCCTGACAAAATCCCATCCATTTTTCTCAAAAAACTTCCTTTTTCAGCCAAACTAATCCTTATTGATATCTACAATCGTATTTTTACCACGCACCAATTCCCTTCCTTATGGTCTAAAGCAATTTTTTTCCCATTATTAAAGCCAAATAAACCAAAAACTGCTATGTCGTCATACCGTCCTATATCCTTAACATCAAATGTATGTAAGGTGATGGAAAGAATTTTAAAAAATCGGTGCATATGGTACTTGGAAAAAGAACATCTCCTAGCACCAATACAAAGCGGATTTCGATGCAATAGATCTACCAATGATAACATAGTTGCACTGGAAACTGAAATTCATGAGGCATTTATCCAAAATCAAACAGTAATTGCCATTTTCTTCGACATTGAGAAGGCTTTTGATACCACTTGGAAATACCTTATTATAAAAACTCTACAAGATTGGGGCATAGACGGAAACTTCTTGGCATTTACAAAAAATTTTCTAGACAACAGGTCTATTAATGTAAGAATCAACCAACACTTATCAACCCCAAAATATACACAAAACGGAATTCCACAAGGATCGGTTTTAAGTCCTACACTTTTTCTAGTGGCAATAAATAGTATAGCACAAGAACTTCATCTTCCATTAAAAGCAAACCTCTACGCAGACGACTTTGCGGTATACACAAGAAGTAAAAACCCCACTTTAGCTAGCGAAATTTTACAACAATTTTCATTTAAGTTAGAAGGATGGACCAACAGAACTGGACTTACATTTTCAAGTGATAAAACCAAAGTGGTGGTTTTTAACAAACACAATAAAACATCAAATATTCAACTGCGGTTGAATGAATACATTCTGAAAATTGAAAATCAAATAACCTTTTTGGGAGTAACATTCGACACAAAACTTAGATGGAACTTACACATAAACAAATTGATCCAACAAAGTCATTCTCGATTAAATTTATTAAAAGTAATTGAACATCACTCTTGGGGAGCTGATACTACAATACTTTTAAATCTCTATAAAACACTGATCAGAAGCAAACTGGACTACGGAGCAATATGCTATGATTCTGCCAGCAACTCACTACTACACAAATTAGATACAATTCAAAGTACTACACTCCGTATTGTGTTCGGAGCATTTCGCACCAGTCCAGTTAGCAGCCTTCAAACCCTAGCAGCGGAACCTCCCCTAAAACTTCGTAGAGAAATGCTCTCCTTGAACTACGTTGTAAGGCTACGGACTACTGAGAATAACCCTTTGTCTTCTCTTTTGAAATCCAATGATCAATATTATCACTACCAAAATACCAGCCTAAGAAATCTTCCATTTTATGAAAAAATTAAACGCCAAAACTACAGACTAGAACTCAATCCTAATAAGCAGCATATACTCATCACCCCACCATGGAAACTATCTATCCCTAAAATGGATTTTTCGCTACAAAGATATCCAAAACATTCGTACTCCCAATCAATTATAAAAGCTAAATATCTGAAACGATATCGCAATATCAAGGCTATCAACTTATTTTTACCGATGGATCCAAGAATAAGGATGGAGTAGTTGCAGCTGTCTACCATGACAAACACTCCGTAGCTACGAAACTTAGAAAAGAATGTAGCATATTCACCGCCGAGCTGTACGCTATTAAGGAAGCACTAAAACTCTGCACATATATTGATTCGAATGTACTCATTATTACGGACTCATTAAGCGCCCTACAGGGATTGAAACAAATATATTCCAATCATACCCTCTTATCAGAAATTAAGGAAAATTTACAGAATCTGGTACTGAGAAATAATGAAATAAAATTTCTCTGGGTTCCATCGCATGCAGGAATCGAAGGCAATGAGAAAGTGGACCAAATAGCCAAAAATTCAATTACAAATCCCACAATTGATAATACTTCCTTAATTCCTCTAACAGACATTAAAACCACCATCAAGGACCATATTTATAACACCTGGCAGCAATTGTGGAACGTGAACGACGCAAAGCTTAAAGAAGTCAAACCTCGAGTAAGATCAAAGCTACCTCTTCCACGGGGAAGAAAAAACCAAATAATTATCAACCGCCTCCGCATTGGTCATACAGCATTGACGCATCTACACCTCATAACAAAAGAAGAACCACCAAGATGTAATTGTAATATACAACTTTCCACTAGCCATATCCTAAAAACCTGTCCACAGTACCATCAAGCCAGAACGATAGCACAATTACCTGAACAAATTGAAGATTCCCTAGTTTTAAAAATGGACAATGTGATAAACTTTCTAAAGAACACTGATCTATTTAGCAAAATTTAAAATTTATGTTTGTATTTAATATGTTTATATAATATTACACTCCCGCTAATAACCCTAGCGGTTGATGCGGTAAATAAATGAAAAAAAAAAAATATTTGTGAAAAATATATTCTCCTAAGTCCCCTAATTATTTAGAGAACTGTGTGGGAGTTACCCATACTGCTTAATACACCGTGAACTTTTAATTCATTTCTGAATATTTAGAAACATTTCAAAAGCTCAGTGTATTGAATAGTGCATGTGGATAACTTCCATGAAAAAAAATAATACCATAAATAATTCGGCTTTTCAGGGAAATATATTTTTTCACTGTGGGGCAATATAATGCTTATGAAAATTATGGTTTGGTTATGATAAATATGTTGAATTTTAGTAGAAATTAATAGTTTTCTTGAAGAAGGAACATTTTTTTTTTCAACAAAAAGAATTAAAAACATATCGTTAACCCAGACAATTATACTTTTTCATGGTAAAGAAATATATTTTACCGATACAATACATTTTTTCATGATGAAGAAATGTCATTCTGCCATAAAGTAATTTTTTTAAAATAAAACAATATAGTTAGCATGAAAAAATAACTATTTGTTTTTGGAAAACTATACAGGGTGTCCCACGACGATTTAAAGCTATCTGTATATGACACAATACTCATAGTAAAATCATGAAAATTTCTACGTTTCGGTTTTCGGATGCGATCTTTTCAATTAAAATATTTTCAAAAATAGCAGACTTCCGGTTCATCCGGAAGTCGACTGTAACTTTGTTATTTTAAATGGAACACCCTGTATATTAACATATTTTTAAAATCTACGTAAAATTTTAGTATACTTTTGTCTGAAAACTTTTTTCGAAAAATGCATATTTTTTGAGTTTTGAGTTTTTTTATAAAAAATTTGACGGTTGCTGACCCTTACAAATTATTTTTTACGAGGATACCCTTAAAGATATGAAAATGGTTTTTGTTCGGTTGCTTCAAGCAATGTCAGACCTATTTGAATCTATGTTGAAAATTTTTTCATTTTATACAGGGTGTGTATAGAAAGTGTTCAAAGTTTAACTTCATAAATATCAAATTTCTTTATTTTTTTAAATAAAATCACCTGGTTTTTTCTATTTTAATGCATTCAGGAGTAAGAAATAAGGCAAATTCATGAATACTTTCCCATACCTAAACCTTACTGTTATCCAGATATTGAATGTTTTCTGTAAATTTTTAGAGATGCAGGATATCTACTGCAAATAAAGCACATATGTTCTTGTAGCAACTTTGCTGCATTTACCATGTATTGAAAGCAAATTTACATAATCTTTTTTATTTCTTAGTGCTTGTATCAACGGGTCAAAATAAAATTTAGGCCATACCTGCATCTCTCAAAATGTACAGAAAACATTCAATATCTGGATAACGGTAAGGTTCAGGTATATTAAAGTATGAATGAATTTGCCTTATTTTTTACCCCTGAATGCATTAAAATGGAAAAAACCGGGTGGTTATTTTCAAGAAAATAAAGAAATTTGATATTTATGAAGTTTAAATTTGAACACTTTTTATACACAACCTGTATAAAATGAGAAATTTTTCAACATCGATTCAAATACGTCCGACTTTGCTAAAAGCAACCGAACAGAAACCATTTTCATATCTTTAAGGGTATCCTCGTAAAAAAATAATTTACAAGGGTCTGCAACGGTCAAATTTTTTACAAAAAAAATCAATAACTCAAAAAAGGAGCATTTTTCGAAAAAAGTTTTCAGACAAAACCATACTAAAATTTTTCGTAGATTTCAAAAATGTATTAATATACAGGGTGTTCTATTCAAAATAACAAAGTTGCAGTCGACTTCCGGTAGAACCGGAAGTCTGCCATCTTTGAAAATATTTTAGTTAAAAAGATCGTATCCGACAACCTGAACGTAGAAATTTTAATGATTTTACTATAAGAATTTTGCCATATACAGATAGTTTTAACTTGTCGTGGGACACCCTTTATATATAAACTATGGGCTTGTTCAAGAAAAATTTTTCTAGTTAATAATAGAAACTAAAACTCATTTTAAAAAGATTCCCAAAATTTTAGATTTTTCCGCGAACGTTTAAACCTTCAAATTAATTAAAGAAATTGGATTGAACGAAAATGGGGCGTGGTTACCTGTGACTTCACACTGCATATGCCGTTGTATGATAAGCTATACCTAACATTCAAAACGCCGCGAGTCAAAAGTTGTGTATCGTGTATATTGTATCGTTTTGTATAAGAAAAAAAAACGCTGGAATGTTGACTGTACCTACTGTTTCGTTATTTTATTGTAAAGGGAGTGAGAAAAAAGTGGTGAATGAATACTATTTGATTCCCGACTGTCCTAACACATCCAAGAATGCACCAGAAAAATATATATACATTAAAACAGTGAGCAGTGGAACAGTTTAATTAAAACCTTGAGTAGTACCGAGATTGTTCGACTGTCTAAAAAATAGAGTAACAATGCATAGTTCAAAGCCACGGTCACAGTTTTTACAAGTTAGGCTCAGAAAATAGAGCACCTGATGATGATAAAGTAGAGGAAGAAAATCACGTACGTTCCAAAGCGATTCAATGCGGGGGCGAGGGTTTTTATATATGGAAAATGGCTAAAAAGAGAAAATGCACTAGCAATTAGATCGTTCCAAAAAAATCGTGAATGGAAAAAGACGGAAAACCTATGAACGAAGAGTTTTCAATGTCCACTAGCGGTCCTTCTTCTACATTTAGCTCGTCAGAGTTAAGTATGTCAGATCCGAATAGCTCATTTTATCTAGACACTAATTGGTCAGACGAAATAGAATATTTTATTTGATAGAAAAAAAATCCAAAGCTTCATTTGGGAGTTCCGAGTCATTCATTATTTGTTGTGAGCTTGTTAACTGAAAAAATGTGAGCTGGACAAGCTCGATATCTTCTTAACATTAAAAAAGATCAGATTGAAGCCCAATGGTGATTTTGTAACTTCTTAAATGATGCATAATTCGATGCAACTTTGATTCATATTTGAATTCAACGACTCTATTCACTGGATTCCACCATTCTAATTCTTGAAAAAAATTGAGTGGAATGAATTTAAAGTTCCGAGTGTTTATCTGAACACGCCAATAATTGAATATAAATTGTATTATTTACTGCGAAAAGCTGCGGCTAATCGAAAAAAAATGTAAATACAGATGAATCAAGGAATGGAATAAATAAATAAAAGAAGAGTCGCTCTATCGATCTTTATCGCAAACATCATCACCGATGAACGTGTTTTTAACGTATTTAACGAACCGTGTTCGAAAAGTTGTAATCAGCTGAATGATACGGATGAAAAATCTGTATACAGGTATGCAGAAATTTCAACTGAATGGGTAAAAGGCTCAATCTTTCTCAACTTATATGAATTTCTTATACAAAGTGAGTCAGGAGGAACTATACATACTACTTCCTTTTTATTATTGAAACTCCTATAGGTCAAGTGAAAATAATTATGCTAAGAATATTTATAGAAAATTGGCAATGATCAAGGTATTTTATTCCGATTGCATTTGTGAAAAAGACATATTTAGTTTGAGATAATGGCCTTCGCAGTTTGGAATGTAAATATTAATGGTGAAATAGCATTGAATAGTGTTAAAAAGCACCATTTTTTGAACTAAATTTGTGATTTTTCAAGTAATTACTGAATGATCAAGCGAAATTTTTGTTTTAATCTGAATTTGAAATTAACATAAAATTCTGAGGGTGGTGACCTCGACTTATTTTGTATCGCAAGCCTCATTTAAAAGTTTGTTCACCCATTCTTGCTTAATTAATAGGTTGAAGATTTTTTTCCTTAAATCCATCTAATTTTCTCTTCAATAAGGCCCGTAGTTTCAATATTCACAGAATTATTCATGTTTAATGTACTTCTTAACATGGAATTCGTTTTATGCCTCAAGTAATCCTACAGTTCATAAAGCTATGATATGTACCCAACTAGCAAAATGGAATTTTAAGAGGACTGAATTGTTGTATAACAGTCGAATAACGTTGTTTTCAGGACTTTTCGTTTTTATTAAGCGTTTTGTAGCGATAATTTTGTTCTTCAAAGAAAATTGTTGTATTAAATGATTCTATAGTGACTTTTACAATACAATGTCTGGTTAACACATGGCTAAAATCCAAAGGAAAATCACTTATTTTTCAATATTTTCGTTTCATTCAATCTTTTGTTGGATAGAATAGAAACATTGACGGCACAGCTTGATTTGAAAACTTCCCGCTCTGAAGTTGATAATCAACTTATTTTGGGATTCCAAGCGGCTAGAGATAAAATGTTGGAGCATTATATAAAAACCAATTGGATATACTGCACAACATTAATTTTGGATCCAAAACATAAAGCTGAGACATTCGATTTGACGTCTTGGGGAAGGGAAATAAAGGATGGAAGCTTAAGAAAATTTGAAAGCTTGTATAAAGAGTATCGACTGCGAGAACCTGTAGAAGAACCAATGGATACAAGAGAAGATGATCATGATGATGAAGATGCCATAGACTTCAACAAATTGTATTTACCTCCATCCTCTTCGACGGGTTCTCAATCATCGAAGAAAGAACTTGAGCAGTACTTGAAAGAACCTAGAGCTGCGAGTAATGAAGACCTACTGTACTGGTGGAAACGTCACGAGCTGCAATTTCCAATTTTGGCGAAAATGGCTCGCGACTTTTTGTCGATTTCAGCTACATCGGTCCCAACCGAAAGGCTTTTCTCCAAAGCATCACTTGTGATTCGGAAACATCGCAATCGGATAAACAACGAGTCAGCTCGATGGTTGCTATGTATTAATTCATGGCCATCCATATGAAATCAAAAAAATAACTTAATAATGAGCTAATAGAATATTCATATTTTCAAAATGCAATAAAATGAAGTATTTTACAAAAAAATGATTGATTTTAAACGATCTATTCACAATACATCTTTGAATAACAATAAAAAATAATGTCTTAATGAAATTTTTTCAATTCAAAGATGGTAAATTTAGGTTTAAAAAAGGTTTGTTGCATAAAAATGGAATGTTTACAAAATGTTTTGAAATATGTTCGTTAAGAAATTATGGCAAGACCAAGACTAAAACCAAGACCAAACAAAATACAGCAAGACCAAGACCAAGACCGAGACCAGACAGATTTGAGCAAGACCAATACCAAGACCAAGACCGAGACTGTTCCAGTCTTGGTCTTGGTCTTGCTTTGCTCATCACTAATTGACATTCCAACTCTTGTTCCCAATCGTGAGAGAATTTCCTCCGAGCAGGGTGCTCTCCACACGAATTTCACCCTACTCATTGAATATCAAGACATAAATTCTATTCAATATATTATATTCTGCACGCGAATTGAGCAGCGCTCAACATTTTTGCAGCTATATTCACACAGTTGTAGTAATTAACATTTCACTAACAATTCCTCATGCTTCGACCTACATTTTCTCACGGATTTTTCATCCACAAAGTTAGTGATTTTGTTTAAAAATTAGATAAAGCGAATAGCGGCAGATTGAAAAAAAAGAGCGAATAAAGTCTCACATATTATGGCAGTAGAAAAGTTTCAAGACCGTTGGCTGATTGCCAAGTTCCACCGGTTTTGTTAACGTTCTTGAAAATGACAATTCGTAAGTGATACATCGAAGTTAGAAAAATGCTGAACATTGAAAAACTTGAATTCATCTACCTTTCTGTTCACGTGTGTCGTTTCATGTTCGTTTCTTGATTTGCCCAAGTTTGTTGGTTTCGTGTGAATTTTATTAAATTTTTCCTATAGAACATTCCAGAACACCTGACTTTGAATTTGATCAGGAGGGTAACCGATCAGGAGTAGGAGGGAGCTTGTGTCAGGTTTTCCAGTTTTACTGAATTTTCAGTGGATCTACCGAACCACAGATACCCCACTTACAAATAGGCATCTGACCCATGGCGCTTCTTACGGCGAATTAACTGTACGGGTGGCGTCACATTGGAAGCTTGAGCAGTTGACACTAAAGGTAGTCGTTTAGTCGTTCGATAGTTGCTACAGAGACATGCTGCAGGCGGCCGAGGCAAGAGGCAAGTAACCGAGATAGACCAGGAAAAACCTAGGGGGCTCGTTCGTATCATGCGAATAACAAATCAGTACTTCTTTTGCTATTAAGAAAGAAGGATGTAGAATGTCTGCCAATAAGAATAGAATTATAAAACGAATTTTATTAGAGAAAGATCAGCATTTAATAGTATACTATTTATATAGGAAATGCAAGAGAGCGCCAATACACTCCTTATTTAAAAAACGAAATTCAGAAGGTTATTTTAAACTGTTAATTTTACAGCACCTATAAGGCGATAAAGATTTATTTAGAAAATATTGCAGACTGAATAAAACACAATTTTATTTTGTTCCAAGTTAAATTGAAAAAGACATGCAGCCAAAAAAATTGAGAACGAAAATCACTACTAAGGAAAAACTCTTCATCACTTTAAGATCGTATGAAATTGGGTTTTGCTCAACTAAATCTATAAGTAGATCATCTTCTTCCCCCGAAAATAGTGACGACTTTATTGCGATAGCGTATTTTTCACTATTTTATCCATTATTCACTATTTTATCTATTGCTTGATAATAACACAACAATACACAACGATTGCTGTAGAACGACTGCCTCGTACCTCCACACTGGTCCGGACGCAGATGCGCGCCCAAGCAGCAGAGACAGGGCGAGACCTGCTATGAGATCCTACTATGGATACTTGGTGCATTAGAAGTGTGGAAGGGCCTCTGACTAGGAGGTGTTGCCGGTCACTTGGTGTGTCATCTCACAGGAATAAAACAACTACTGGAATCACTGGGACATGTTCTCTTTACCTTACTTTACTATGATACATTAACTCACTTATTACTAGTACTAATTAGGATATTAATTAAAAGGATTACGATGAATAGAATACATGAATCAATATGAATTGAATTGAATTGATATCAATATGAATATGAATGTCTTCAGAATATGAATCGAATGTTTACATTAGAATTATTTAGAATGAATGTTAAAACACTTTCGTTTAACATATTTATACGACGAGTCAAGTTCATCGTTTCGTAAATATAAAACAATTCTGTTTACGTTTACTTCGGACTCTGAACTTGACATCCTACGTGAGACCTTTCTGTTTTTATATATGTAAACGATTCATGCTATATCGACGTTAGCTTCAAGGGAATTTATGTCTTTAATTATAATAATACCATAATGATAATTTAAATAATTAATAAATAATATTTCGGCCAAAAGGCATCACACCTAGTAAACTAGTTGCTGCTGCAGCGTGCATCGAACGGTGTATGATTAGAATTCATTAGAACAGTAGTGTCTCTGCCTCTTGCCTCGGTTGCCTGCAGCTGCAGCATGTCTCTGCAGCAACTATCGAACGACTACCTTTGGCTTAACTCAGACGGACCGCAGCGACGCGTCAAGTTTGTGTTTTTATTGTCGTCATCTGTCGTTGAAGACGACTCTAATTAACGACAACGGTGTTCGGTAGTGTTCATCAGTTTCAGTATAGAGAAGCGAGGAGGGGCCAGTTGTCGCATTGAGAAGGCGGTCTGTCGTCACTGTGTTTTACAACGACAATTTTGTGGGCGATACCGTCCACAGATAGCGACCGTCGCTGAGATCAACTACAAGAAGTCGTTCGTCTGAGTACTGCTCTAATTCTATTGCATTTTTAATATAACCACGACCTCCGCCCACTAACAACCACATTTGAAAGTTGTAGGGACGCGTTGCTGTAGTCCGTCTGAGTTTAGCCTTCTGGTCTTTGCTAATAGCCGGAAAAAAAATGTCTGTATAGTTAGGGTGTTAGGATGTGTATGTGAAATGATTTCAGTTCCACCTTTATTGCAAAGTGGCATTTATAGTCCATTTTCAACATTTCATTCAAAGTAACTCAACATTTGATTGATTTTATCAAATGATCAAATAGTCATGCTGAATTGGGAGAAATGACCAATGACCCATTTTTTTAGTGCTATTTTATTGCCAAGTTTTCCATTGAATCATCAAAGGTAATACTTCTTTACTGCTTCAAATTTTATCAATAATGTTTTTTTTTTCCACGAAAACTTGTTTATTCGGCAAAAATATGGAAACAAACGCGATTGATAAAATTACGAGTCCGTTAGGACGAGAGATTTTATCTAAATTCGGTTTGTTCGAATGTTTTTGCCTCAAATAAACAAGTTTGAGTGATGAAAATAAAAAATTATGTGATTAAATTTGAAAAGCAAGTTGTATTTAGGATGATCATATTTCTCAATTTTGTATTACCTGAATGCTCAATATTCTCTTTGATGATGGCACTGAATCGGTTTGTGTTCATTTTTTAATAAACTTCCAAGCACTTTTAGTTGTCAATAATGACAGACTCGAAGTAAAATTTTTACTTTCCAATGTAAACAAGTTATTATCGACAAGGAAGCAGAATTATCAAAGGTAATACCACGAGTGCTTCAAATTTTATCGATAATTTTTTCTTTTTCACGAAAACTTGTTTATTTGGCAAGAATATGAAAACAAACCGATTGATAAAATCACGAGTCCGTTAGGACGAGGGATTTTATCTAAATTCGGTTTGTTTGAATGTTTTTGCCTTAAATAAACAAGTTTGAGTGATGAAAATGAAAAATTATGTGATAAAATTTGAAGAGCGAGTTGTATTTGGGAAGATTATTTTTTTCATAAATTTAAAATTTTGTATTACCTGAATGTTTAATATTCTCTTGGGTGATGGCACTGAATCGGTTTGTGTTCAATAAACTTCGAAGCACTTTTAGTTGTCAATAATGACAAATTCAAAGTAAAATTTTGACGTTTCGATGTAAACAAGGTTTTATCGATGAGGAAGCAGAATTATCAGTATAATACCGAATTATTGGCTAAAATAATGTATTGCTATTGGTTAAAACCACCAAAATGTCAGATTTTGACAAGTGAAAAAAATAATCAAAGGTAATACCACGAGTGCTTCAAATTTTATCGATAATTTTTTCTTACTCTTACACTCAAGGCATTTTGTCTTGAATTTGGCTAGTAGTATACCTCGTTGGTGAAGACATCCATAAGCATCGCATCTTGTTCTGCTCGGGGCGAAACCCCTGGCAAAATAATTTCGGTTTTCGGTCAATACTAATAGTTTCCACCAGCCCAGTGTATAATATACTAAGTATTCGCCTGCCTGTGTAAACAATTGATAAAAAAAACAATTCATTCAACTACTAAATAATAATCAACTTGGTTACCGTGACGCTATAAATTTCCGCGTTCGGCATTATCAGTAATTTCTATCAAGAAGCTACAATATTATCTTGAATCTACGAAGTTTTTTGCTTATTACTACGATCACCGATAAATACTAATAGTAATTTCCTTTTATAACCCAATAAAATCATTCAATAAATGGTGACTATCAGATATCACGAAGAGCTGCCGAGTTAGCAAGTTAATACTACCCCTAGGAATTCGAGTCACAATTCACATTGTCTATAGATTAATGGAAAGCTTCGGAAATCAAAATATACAGGGTGTTATAGGAAATAAAACATTGCGTGTAGAATTTGGTGTTTATTAATATTTATTGCACACACTTCTACAAAATAAGAGAAATTAAATATGTAGTGGAATTGACAACCGGACAACGACCATGCTTGGCTTGGCTCCGTTGTTTTGAGAAATTCTAAAAAATGTTCAATATGAAAGTTATAGACAAAGCAGCCATTACTAAGTTATAGCGTAATTAGTTTAAAAATGGTATGGGAACACCATGGAAAACGAGGGCACTAAGGGTTTCAGGACACACTGAAAACAACCGAACCGCTTCGTTTGCCAAATTGCTACAAAAAAAGGTGAAACGTGTCGCGGGACACACGGAAGGAACTTTAGTTCCTTTTAAGCAAAAATTATGTGATACATTATCTGACGTTATAGATAAACAATTTGCATATTCCTCGGTGGTGGACTAGTAAGCAAGCCAGACTCTCATGCGGTAGACCCGGGTTCGATTCCCCGTGAAGAAGTTTTTTTTATTGTTAATTTTATTTTAAATAATTATCCTGCTTGATATTAATAACGACAACAGGTATTGAAATATTTAGCAGAATATTCATTATTATAGATAATGGTACGGTATACCCTTCATGAGGGAGTCCGACTGGCAACATCTACTTATAACAGCATCGTATATTTAAAAAGGGAAACCGTAGCATTATACAAATTGGACATTCAAGAACTGTACGTTTACCACAAAAAAATTAGTGGAAACATAAAATTGAATTGTTTAATTTTCAATTTGAAGTTATATTACAGTTTCTAGAAATTTTCATTTTCTAGATTTTTTCTTAAGTGGGTCGTAGAAAAAATATGCTGTTCGACTCGTGTGGATTGTCCATATCGCACTTGAACGATTGAGCACTCCGCCTACGGCGTCGTGCGATATGGCCATCATATCCACACTAGTTGCACAAACTACTATTTCTATCAAAATATGCCCTGTTACATTTAAAAACAACCTGCCAAATGTCAAATCAATTCATCCATCCATTTTAAAGTTATCGAATTAAAACATTCAAGTTTTCAAAATTTCAACACTCTGTATTTCGAAAAGTAAATGTGCTAGACCCCTTAATCACGCAAAAAAAATTATGGAAATAGTAGTAAAAATTTATCCGAACAAATTCAAGTAGATCACCGTCACTGCGAATACCAGCTTTGCATCGAATTTTAATATAGCATCGGTGGTTCAGTGGTAGAATGCTCGCATTCCACGCGGGCGACCCGGGTTAGAATCCCGGCCGGAGCATATGAATCGCTGCTTCGTAAACGAGAAAGAGACTAAGGAGGCACAAGTACGCAAGCAAGGCACATAATGAAAGCAACGTAACATAACGTAGCGTAACGTAACGGGTAACGGTTAGATCTTTTGCGTCGCGACCCCTGGTCGCTCAAACATAACCTGACGTAAAGAACTAAAGTTCTAAAAGTCCCAGTGTTTCTCATCCAGAGCTGCAACGATAATTTTTGGAAGCTACAGGTGTGAACGTTTCAGCTGGAACCATGAGAAAACTGAATTAAATAGATGATACTTTCACTTGATGAAGATGTATACTGACCCGATGGAATAAAACAGTAAAATTTGTTCAAATCTTAATCATATTTAAGCTCATGTTCAACTCAAACCTGTGACACGTTTCGCACAGTTTTCTAAAACGGGTGACAGTATAATGAAAAATGTTTAGCAATGAATACGGCAAAACTGGAGTTGTAGTGACCTAAAGGATCGCCCTAGAAGTGGCAGAAATCGATGTACAACAGTAGCACAAAAAAAACGCAACTCAAGTTAAAACTTCAGTATATGAACTGGCTAATCGGCAGAGGTTCACAGTTAGCAATAGAAAATAAGATTCTAATATACAAAATCATCCTGAAACCAATATGGACCTATGTCATAGAGCTATGGGGCTGCAGTAAGCCATCGAACACTAAGATATTGCGAACGTTCCAATCTAAAACTCTCCGTATAATATCTAATGCTCCATGGTTTGTAAGCAACCTCACATTACATACTGATCTCGGTATTCCAACCATCAATGGAGTTATTCAGGCATCAGCAATGAGAAACAAAAACCGCAATGAAAACCATCAAAATCCACTAATATCCAACCTTTATACTAATCCAATGGAACAGAGAAGATTGAAAAGACGCTGGCCAGAAGACCTCATAGGGTGATCAAAGGAGACCCATCAGTGGATGGTGCCCGCCTCAAGTCATTTAGCAAGAAACCACATCATTTACTTATAACTCTGGATACTTATTGAGTAGATTGTAGATTTGCAATTGAATAAAAAAAAACAGTAGCACAAAACCGACAGATAACATTGATAGCTCGAAGAAATCGTCTGGAATCTACAAGTGGTGTCTCCGGAGAAATTGTTAGGCTTGAATGACTGAATATTTGACGGCAAACAATAAAACGCAGACTAAATGCAGTAAATTTGTATCGTAGAAGACCCTCACGTGTTCCCAAACTAACCTATCAACACAAAATTGTAAGGTTGCAATGTAGTCCAGTAACTAAAGGGGTGAACCTATCAATATATTTGTCCAATAATTTTTTTGGCTTGATTCGTAGACCTTGACAGGTACTTCAAAGGGAGAAAAAGTTCTCCAAGATTGCGCCTTGGCTAAGGGTCCAAAATGGCCCCTAACGCCCCCCAAAAAACGGTTTCCCGTCATTATCTCCCGAAATATGCAATTTGGAAAATTTTGCTTCTGGTGAAAAGTAAAGGTCGTTAAATTATCCACAAAAATGGTCCCTATCATTTTTTTCCAGAATGCAATAGTTTTCGAGATAATCGCATCCAAACGTCCCCTCGCTTACGCGGCTGCACTACCTCTATAAATGCTACCGTCTATAAAATTAACTTGTAAACCGGCAGACAAATTCTTCCATAACTCGGTCAAAAATTGATATTTTTCGATAATTTAAAGTTCATTGTAATGGGAATATCCGTAGGTATCAATATGTGTACCTTAAACCCCGTTCTCGCCCGTCGAGGACATTGCAAAAAGTGGGGTTAAGGTACACATATTGATACCTACGGATATTCCCATTACATTGAACTTTAAATTATCCAAAAATATTAATCTTTGACCGAGTTATGGAAGAATTTGTCCGCCGGTCTACAAGTTAATTTTATAGACGGTAGCATTTATAGAGGTAGTGCAGCCGCGTAAGCGAGGGGACGTTTGGATGCGATTATCTCGAAAACTATTGCATTCTGAAAAAAAATAATGGAGACCATTTTGGTGGATAATTTAACGACCTTTACTTTTTACCCGAACAAAATTTTTCCAAATTGCATATTTCGGGAGATAATGGCGGGAAACCGTTTTTTGGGGGCGTTAGGGGCCATTTTGGGCCCTTAGCTAAGGGACAATCTTGGAGAACTTTTTCTCCCTTTGAAGTACCTGTCAAGACCTACAAATCAACCAAAAAAAATTATTGGACAAATATATTGATAGGTTTGCCTATTTTCAGGTCTTCACTTACTGGACTAATGGGCTCGTGAAATGGTACATCATGGTCCTAACTGGAATAACGTGATGCTTTCGGATGAATAAAAAATTGGCTTGGTTTCTGACTCGTGAAGAACACTAGTTTGGAGATCCTCAGGACGACCAGTCCGACTAGCAACAGCCCAACCGCGTGTCCCATTTGAAGGTGGGAATATTATGGTTTGGGGTGGTATTATGAGTAGTACATGGACGCCTCTACTCGTTCTGGCGAGAAGAGTCACTGGTGCTGTATACATAGAGAAGGTTTTAAATCGTGTCGTGCGTCTATTCCGAGAGGCAGTAGGTGATAGATTTGTGCATCTGCATCGAACAGCAGCAGTACGAAATTTTTTGGGAAAAGGAATATTTTCACCTTTTATCAATTGTAACCTGAATTGCTTCCGCACAATTGATCAGTGATTGAGCAAAACAAGTTCAAATGTAAACAAAACTGAACGTTCTATTGCCATCAAGGAAAGTTAATATTGCTAGCTGTGGTAATATATCAGGGCAGGTTCCTCAAATAGATAATAAATTAAATTCTGTGCGGTTTATTTCTGAAACATCTGTTTGTTGAAACAAGGTACCTATACAAATAAGCAAGTGTCACTATGAAAGAAGTAGACTATTATCTTAAATGATTCAATGGTTGGTGGTTGACAAAGGTAGCTTATCTTATTAGTCTTACAATTTGCTGATAAGTATACGTATATGTACACTGGGTTTACGGTTGATTTTCTATACAAAAAGGTAAATTATTGTAACGTTATATTTGGCCACTATCATTGGAATATTTAAATATCTACCAAACGGCGAGTAGCCAGTCCTTTTTCCTTACCAACATGTGATTCTTATCGAGAACCTGTAGCATTGATTACCGCTGGAAGGCAAATTTTTACATTTAATGTGCGACGGATAATCTCCGTTGGTGAGGATCAGTATACACATATTGGTCAAATATTTCAATTCGTCTCTCTTATAAAGACATAAATTAGGAACACACTACCAATATGTAAATTCTTTCTTGAAGCGGATCATGTGAACAGGAAAGGGATACGCAACGTATGTCCATTGCTCATCATTTTATTTCTGATTCTTGCTTAGCTATCTTAATAATTGGTGAATCTAGAAAGGATCTACATGAAACGGAAGGTTCATTTAATGAGAGATAACCAGATCGCCCTATCTCGAGAACTTATTTGAGGGAGCTTCTTCACAAGTTTAAAGCAACAAGTAGTGTTCAAGATATGCCAAACGATCTGGTCTACCAACATTTAGTGATGATAAAAAAATTGATATAGTTGCTGAAATTGTGGTAAACCCTACTTCCTCTTCCACTAAAGTTGCGTCTATCTGTGAAGAAAGTGAAAGTACAGTACAGAGAGTGTTGGCTAAAAATAAATGTCATCCATACAAGTTAAAAATGGTGCACCACCTTTCGGATGACGACCCCGACAGAAGACTCGAATTCTGTGAATGTATGACAAATAAAATTAGTCAAAGCCCACATTACACAAAAACAATTTGTTTAAGTGACGAAAGTACTTTTTGCCTCAATGGGAATGTGAATACACAAAATGTAAAGTATTGGAGTGACACAAATCCTCACACCTTTCGTGAACAGCATACCCAATTTCCAGAAAAAGTCAATGTTTGAGCAGGTATTTTGGGAAACCACATAGTTGGTCCTGTTTTCCTGAATTCAAATTTAAGCGGTGAAGTGTATCTGGAGATGTTACAAAATGCAATTAAGTCGTCAATGCTTGAAATTCTGGGAGATAATCCAGATGAATTCGTCCATCTGGAAATAACATTTCAACAAGATGGTGCTCCTGCACATTATTATGGTGCAGTAAGACGTTACCTGGATGAAGAATATCGAGGTAGATGGATCGGCCGGCGAAGTCCTATAGAATGGCCACCTCGGTCACCAGATCCGACACCATTAGATTTTTTCTATGGGGGTACTTGAAATCCAAGGTTTATACTACGGTACCAGATAGTATTGGCGTTTTGAAAGAAAGAATTATTGAAGAATGCAATGCAATTTCAGCTGACACATTCGAACGAGTACGACAAGAGTTTACTTATAGGATGTATTACTGTCAGGAAGTAGACGGAGCACATTTCGAACACTTGCTATAAGAATCCATTGTTAATATTTGATTAATTAAATTTAAATAATTTTGTTATTTACTTAATGTATCCGTCAAAATTAGTTTGAACCCAAAAAAAATTAATATGGCTATGTAGCCAATGTCAATGCCTCAATGCCTCTCAAACGAGATATCACTTGCCATAAGGTCCTATTTAAAATTATTGACCAGAGTGGCACTGTGACGTCATCTATTACTATTACGTCACCTGTTACCATCCGTAGAGAAGTTCACAACACTTTATTTTCACCCTCCAAATTTTATTGATGTAAGTGTAGCCATTCAAAAGATACGAGGGGGGGAGGGGACTTTTGAATAGCATCGTATGTGTTTTGATAAACAAGCGCAAAAAATGTTGCAGTCCTACAATGAGTTTTCCTAATTAAAAAATTGTACCTAACACGTTGGGTTCCGCAAGGATCCACCTTAGGTCCTTTGCTATTATCCCCAGACACCTAACAATTTCCAAAGTAAGCGGAAATGTATGAAGGCTCACTATTACGCCGACAACACACAGTTGTATGCGGATTTTAATGAACCAGAAGTTGAAAACGCTTGTTAGGAAATTAACAAAGAACCTGAAACTATAATAGAGATTTCAAATAAATTCTGCCTAAATATAAATTCTTCAAAATCGAAAGGCATGCTATTTGGTCGTAAAATTGAGAAAAATAGAATATGGCGCCACTGAGACCAGTTATTATTCTCTCTTTTTAACACATTGTAACATTGAACTGATTAAATTCCAAATTGAAAATTATACATGACAGACACATCATGCCTACACAAATGTTTACAACTAACCCATCTTTATATTTGAAGTATTGTTTTTATGTGAATAAGTGAATTATTATAGTGTTGCCATATGTGCTTAACTTCATCATAAGAAATTCATTGTCTAGTGCACTATTAATAAATTCAAAAATATGTTCTCTTGTAAATATTTTAGATTTTTTTTGGTTTGTGGTGTTCTGATTGCCGCTTTAGGAAGGTTATAAGCTTACTGTATTCACTTATGTCAATATTCATATTTAAATTTAGCATCGATTTCAACATTGAATAATGTGACCATAAAGTAGAGGATTTCCAATGTGTTTACTTTTCGGAAAAATATGCTATTAGAACATTTTCGGTGTAATTCTTGGCTTTTTCATAGTTACACCAATCTACAAAATCAGCATAAGATTTTAGTGTAAATTTTTTGACATTTCTGTGGAACCAGATTATTAATTGCATTTCCGGCAATTTCAGGTGGTTGCAATCTGAAGAAATGCATTCTTCTCGAAGTTCTTCCATTTAAAATAAGTGTAGGTAATTGAAATTCAAAATATAACAAAACATCTTTTTCACTGTCTGACACTTCTGTCAAATTTTCTGACAGCACAAAGGTTTATTATAACAAACGACTAAATTCAAGGCAACTAGATAATTACGTAGCTAAAGAAGAGTGTTAAAATGAAAACCCCATTTGAAAAGCATCGGTCATTTACGCACGCTTTTGGGTGTTATAATGAAAGTCCTATGTAAAAAGCATTGTTCATTCACGCACGCTTTTTAACGTATGTGTATGATTTCATACATTTTTTTGTTTCGTAAATGCCTAATTTTAAAGATGGTCGTAGATAAAAATATTTATGTTGAGTTGAATCAGATTTATACACGTGTACGACTCCTGTCTCGTATGGAAGGTTCCATATCACGGGACACATTTTGTCTTTTGAATCTTGATTCTAGTGACCGGCCACAAAATGTCTCGTCTAAAATCGCTCTATGGTTGGTATTTATCCACAATAGATGGCGTATCTAAACAAGAACGAAATGATATCTCAATAAAATGAAGATGTGGTGAATAGATATGGAAAGTTTCTTTTCAGGGTTCCGTCAGATAGGTACAGTTTGGCAAGTTTATCTGAAGCTACGGGGAATCGGTAAGAGGCGAGTAAAAACATGGCGTATATCTGTCATAAACGTACAAATGGCGTACGGTACCTATTTGAAAAAACAGAGGTCACTGACAATACCAACGCCACTGGATAAATCAATATCAGTCAATTGAGGAAGTGAGAGGGAAGAACACACGCACGCGCTTGCCAATAAGAAGTCAGCTGGTCAGGCCTTTCGCTAAAAATCACTAATTATGTAATTCGGAGGGTGTGGTAATTATGGTTTTCGTACAACGCTGCCAGAGCTTGGAGAAGTCCATAACAAATTTGGAAAAGTGTTCACCTCTTGATATCATAAATTGGAAAATAATATTAATAGAAAAAATCCAAGGCAACAAGCACATTTGAGAATTAACGTTTTTTTTTTCTCTTCGGAGCCGTCCTTTCGCCGGTACCACCTCAGCC
>CAJUYH010003264.1:0-33735 GCA_910591685.1 Galerucella tenella | reverse complement strand
GTAATAATATACTCCTGTCTCTCTTTTTATCTTAGTTGAATGTGAAAGGGAACAGATTTTAGGTATTTTATTTAAAAATACATTCACACAAGTACGACAAGAAAAATATAAGAAAAACTACTTGAAAGGGAGAGAAGAATAATTTTTCGAAGTCAGCGTTGGGCGTGTGTATCGCTCCCTACGTGTGTTATTTCCCTAACTATCTAACTAAATTCTTCGATATTTGAGTTCTTTCTGTTATATTTTTTTGTGTATTTGTTTCTCGTCTTTTCCTATCCTCATAACTTTTGCCTCATTAGCCTGGCTACCAGGCCTCTCCGATCTCAAAGGCAATGCAGAGGAAGACTCACTAGCCCTAGAAGGAGCATGATTTGCTCCCATTGGCTCAGAACCTTTCTGTGGTATAGCGAAAGCGTGGCAAAAAACAAATGGCAGGCCAAAGAGCTCATCAACGAATTCTTGCCGAAATTTACAGAGCCGTAATAGATCAATTAGGATCCTGGTTGGGCTCCTGAGGATGCATTTGAAGCTTAACATACGAATGAATAACATCGGAGATGAAAAGAGGAAAAATGGAAAAATCACAAACCTTCCAATATATGGAGGACATGAGGTTTGGCATTCGAAGTCTAGTAATAAGGATGGGTCTGGGACTTTAGCATAACAGTAGAGCACACAACCTGGGACTACGACCTGAGGTGGTTCACTGGCTTTACACAACTGTGATAAGACCAACAATCACCTATGGAACAAGTCTGGTGGAGGAGGACAGGAGTACATCTGTACTGGATGGGCAAAGTAAGTGAGTCTATTTACAGAAAATGTGAACTCTACGATGAAACACATCTCACATACTCTAATTCTGTGAGAACTTACAAGGACTCAGACGGAAGCACTTTGGAGTGGAAATAATACAACCATCACAACTACTGAAGATCCCTTTAGTTAAACTGGTGGCCTATAAAGAAGCTTCTGGAATGGAAGTAGGTAGATAACATGGGTGATGGTACAAAGATTCAGTTCAAGTGCCTGGGCTGATGAGCACAACCCAAACGTATGAATGAATGAAGAGGGCACACACACAATATATCTGCAAAGATCGTAGTGGAGAGGGTCTTGAAAGCACATTTGTGTTATTAATTGCCATATTAATTTTGTTTTGAGTTAAACTAATTTTGACGGATAAGTTGAATAAATACCAAAATTATTGAACTTATTTTTTTAAATTCAATGTATCAAATATCAACAATGGATTCTTATAGCAAGTGTTCTAAATGTGCTTCGTCTACTTCCTGACAGCAATACATCCTATTGCATTGCATTCTTCAATAATTATTTCTTTCAAAACGCCAATGCTATCTGGTGCCGTAGTATAAACCTTGGATTTCAAGTACCCCCATAGAAAAAAATCTGATGGTGTCAGATCTGGTGACCGAGGAGATCATTCTATAGGACCTCGCCGGCCGATCCATCTACCTCGATATTCTTCATTCAGGTAACGTCTTACTGCACCATAATAATTTGCAGGATCACCAACTTGTTGAAATGTTATTTCCAGATGGCCGAATTCATCTGGATTATCTTCCAGAATTTCAAGAATTAACGGCTCAAATGCATTTTGTAACATCTCCAGATACAGTTCACCGCTTAAATTTGAATTTAGGAAGACAGGACCAACTATGTGGTTTCCCAAAATACCTGCCCAAACATCGACTTTTTCTGGAAATTGGGTATGTTGTTCACGAAAGGTGTGAGGATTTGTGTCACTCCAATACCTTACATTTTGTGTATTCACATTTCCATTGAGGCAAAAAGTACTTCGTCACTAAAACAAATTGTTTTTGTGTAAAGTGGGTTTTGACTAATTTTATTTGTCATACATTCACAGAATTCGAGTCTTCTGTCGGGGTCGTCATCCGAAAGGTTCAGCAACTATATCAATTTTTTTATCATCACTAAATGTTGGTCGACCAGATCGTTTGGCATCTTGAACACTACCTGTTGCTTCAAACTTGTGGAAAAGCTCCCTCAAATAAGTTCTCGAGATAGGTCGATCTGGGTATCTCTCATTAAATAAACGTTCCGCTTCATGGAGATTATTTCTAGATTCACCAATTATTAAGATAGCTGTTACTTTGTCGGCTTGAGTACGTACCATTTTGCCTATGTAAACTCTTAAACGTCTCGTTAAACAGTAATAAAATTAAATATTTAAGCTACTTAGAAAAACTTTGGAAAGCAAATAATACTATTAAATTAAAAACGTCAATTTTTTTGACAACTAATCAGAGGCAGACTGAAAAATCTTCAATATTTAAATGTGAAATAATAATTTTGGTATTTATTTAATTTATCCGTCAAAATTAGTTTAAACCCAAACAAAATTAATATGGCTATGTAGCCTTTCAAACGAGATATCACTTGCCATAAGGTCCTATTTAAAATTATTGGCCAGAGTGGCACTCTGACGTCATCTATTACTATTACGTCACCTGTTACCATTCGTAGAGAAGTTTACAACACTTTATTCTCACACTCCAAATTTTATTAATGTAAGTGTAGCCGTTCAAAAGATACGAGGGGGAAAGGACTTTTGAATAGCACTGTATAAATACATTTCCTTTTAATCTTTTTCGATGGCTAACTCAAATGCAGATTATGCAGATACAAGTAGTAAGTAATTGAAACCTATATTCGTTTTGCGGATAACACTTCCTTTATAATATAATTTTAAATGACGGATGGATACTTACCTCCAATTTCTGCATTGTCTGATTGTAAGTCTCCAATCATTCCAGTAAATTTACTTGTATTACTATCCTTATATCCCCACGTTGTGGTGAATAAAGAAGTCGATGTGGCATTTAAAATCACCAACAAATTTTTCATTATCAACCAATTTAACTTGGACAAAGGATCTATGTGAGTGTGTCTAAAAAAAGCGCAAAGTGCACATAAAAATTAGATCATAACAATTTTTTTTCTCCTTCCTATATTGTAAATGAATAATTTTGACATTGTTTTTAAGGGCGTAAGTAACAATTACCAGAAGGGTATCGATTGCCCTTGACGAAGGGTTGTAAGTCAACTTACCAGCCTTGGGTGTTTATATGAATATTAATAGTACAACTATGAATATTATTTACAAAATTTGGATAATTATTTTCTCGTTTTTTCTCAAATTATTTATAATTTCCCCATCTCTAACCAAGTTCCGTTACTCTTGATGTACTGCAGTACTTCTGGCTTCGTTATATTGTATAATATTCTACTTGCAGCTTCCTTTTTATTCTTGGCTCTCTCCGCTACATTACTGTCCGCAATATTTGCAGATTCCCATTCGCCCCGTCACTTGAGAGCTAAGACGTCAACTCTTGTATTCGCTAATAAAGTGGCCAACGTTCTTCTAAGGGAGTGTCCAGTATACTCCCCAAGAAAGCGTGGACTTCAGCATGGAATATTCCTCAGAGTAAGTATGTATTAATCTGAGGAATATTCACACCTTATGCTTGATAGAGACTTCAATAAAACAGATTTTTAGTGAAAGTACGTCAAAAGCACGGTTTCTGAAAATGCAGTGGCAGTCTTTGTTTGGCACCATTTCTTGAAGTATTGATACGTTGCTTCATAGGTACCTAGTCCTTGATTTTTCTGTTCTGTAGCATACAAGCTATACAGGGTGCGGCAGATAAACGGTCAATTAGAAATATCTCGAGAACTAAAAAGATATCTGAATTATGAAAATTGGCATGAAGGGGTTTTGAATAATGAGTTATTCAATGAAAATATTGCCGTAACCGTTCTACTTCCGATTATACCGGTAGTTGCACATAACTTTGTAATTTTTGGTGGAAGACCCTGTATATTTTTCAATTTTAGGAATATTTACGTTATTTCAAACATTTTTTGTTGATACTTCCCTATACCTATTTTGAACCGTTTTTGAGTTGTAATGTTTTTTATATGAAAATGACACTTTTTTACCATGTACATAAAATTCAATATCCTCTAATGTAACTTGAATAAAAGTTCAAATTTCTTAGGAACCATTCACCACATACCGCTTTATCGTTTACACTGTGAATTCACCTTTTTTATTATACAGGGTGCTGTCAAAATTGAAATAAAAACGGAATCCACAATCTTCGCGTAATTCCTTTTCTTAAAATGGGACACCCTGTATGTGATTATTTATTTTAGAAGAATACTTTGCCCACTATCGATATGTATTACTATTCCCTATACCTATCTTCTGCAGTTTTCAAATAAATCAGCTTCATACATTTTTGTCATAAAAAATTAATTTATCAAGTCGTCTATGGAATATTCTGACAAATGTCAGTTATTGTTAATGTTTAATAGTCACCTTGTTGTATGCCGTTGTGTGAAAGGTATAATAATAGTTTTCCTTTAATTTTCTTAACAAAATAATAATGGCACATTTAGGATATACAAATACAGAACTTGCCGTATGTTTTCTGAGAGATATCCTGAAAAGCCTCGACCAAATCATAAAACTGTAAAACGTTTGCTACACAACTGTTCCCAGTTTGGTCAGTTTAAAAGTAAAAGAAGTAAGCCCAAGACCCATGTCGATAATGAGGATTTACAAATAGACATCCTGGGATATTTTGCAGCTCATCCAAATTCATCCTTAAGGGAATGTGAGAAACTGTTAGAGGTGTCGACTAGAACAATTCACAGAATTTTAAAAAAAACATCATTGGACCCCTTATTCGTATACACTAGCTCAGCATTTACATCCTGGAGATTATGTGAGCCGTGTAGAATTTTGTGAATGAATTTTAATGAAATGCCAAGAAGATGAAGATTTTACAAAAAAAATTATTTGGTGTGATGAATCGAAGTTTACTAAAAATGGTTTGTTCAACCGCCATAACAGTTACTTCTGGAGTGACGAAAATCTTCAAGTCACATGGGATAGTGAATTTCAAGTGTCCTTTTCGTTTAATGTTTTTTGTGCTGTAAAAAATAATAAAATATTTGCTCTCATGATTTATGACGAAAATTTAAACGGAGAGCGTTACTGCAACATCTTACGGCAAGTAACGCTTTACCTAATAATGAGGCTAACGAAGCTTGGTTTCAACAATATGGTGCACCGGGTCACAATATTGAATGATAGATGGATGGCTAATAAAGGTCCGTTTCTCTAGCCACCAAGATCCCCACAATTGTCACCATTAGATTACTATATTTGGGGATATGTTTAAAATAAGGTATTCTCTGAACCTGTCACTACTAAGGAAAATATGATAAACAAAGTCCTCCACGTTTTTAACGAAATAGATGGAGAATCACTATCAAGAGCTTAATGAAAATCTATTTAAAAGAGTGAACATTTTTGAACATTTGTTGCATTAACAAGCTAGTGCCTTATTATCTTTGATAGTATCTGTATAATTCAATGTTTAATTCTTAAATGTATAAAGCTGATTTATTTGAAAACTGCAGGAGATAGGTATAGGGAATAGTAATACATTCATATCGATAGTGGGCAACGTATTCTTCTAAAATAAATAATCACATACAGGGTGTCCCATTTGAAAAAAAGGAGTTACGTGAAGATTGTGGATTCCGTTTTTATTCCAATTTTGACAGCACCCTGTATAATAAAAAAGGTAACTTCACATTGTAAACGATGGAGCGGTATGTGGTAAATAGTTCCTAAGAAATTTAAACTTTTATTCAAATTACATTAGAGGATATTGAATTTTATGTACATGGTAAAAAAGTGTAATTTTCATATAAAAAACATCACTACTCAAAACCGGTTCAAAAAGGTATAGGGACGTAATAACAAAAAATGTTCAGAATAACGTGAATATTTCTAAAATTGAAAAATATACATGGTCTTCCATTAAAAATTACGAAGCTATGTGCAACTTCCGGTATAACCGGAAGTAGAATGGTGACGGCAATATTTTCATTGAATAACTCATTATTCAAAACCCCTTCATGCCAATTTTCATAATTCAGATACCTTTAGTTCTCGAGATATTTCTAATTGACCGTTTATCTGCCGCACCCTGTATAATTGCTGATTCTTCTATATCCATTTGGCTGTTAAACAAATCAATAATTTCAATTTCTCCCAATTTTTGATTATAAACCATCAACTTGTCATTGTTGATAGAATAACAATAAATTTATTGAGGAGGAAAAAAAATCTTATTTACTTCACGGGAGTACCTACCTATATAAATATAGCAATCTCGAGCTTTATTGCCCTCGCTATCGCTCGGGCGCAAAATCTTCCTCGAATAGTAAAAGTTACTTACATCCCTTATAGTCAAAATAACTATTAAGGTACCTGTAATCTTCAAGATGATTATACGTATCTGGACTTGTAACTACGTAGGATATATTCAAATTCATCCCTTTTAAATCGGCTCTATTGTTCGAAAAAGAAAGTTCGTTAAATTTTATAAAACCCTTATTCAAACTCCACTCTGCTAAATGGTTTTCTAAAAAGTCCGGCGAATCCTTAGAAAGTTTATACAAAGCTTTAATACGATAAGTATGATCTTCTTGATTTTCTACTTGAAAAATTTGACTGTCAATTCTAAAATAAAAATCTTTCAAATACGTGTCGTTGTTTTGACCTAGTAAAATCCATCTGAACGGTTGATTGAACAAGCTCAGTTGTTCACCCTGTAAGAGAGATAATTATGTGACTCTACAAAATGTTTATTCACATACACTATAGTAGGTATAGTACATTCAATAGCCTTCTTGATGTGCGTCATCGTTTGAGACTATCTGGGTTTTCGGTATGTCGTTTATTTTATTTTCTATTTTGACACATAACTAACCTAACTAACCGAAACAGCTCTGCATATACTATGCAACTGTGAGTTGCTGGACCACAGAAGGCAGAAACTTTATGGTAGAACCCAAATGACTCCAGAAGACTTCTACAATCAACCAGCTAAGAACCTGTATGAGCTAATACAGGGAACGGATTGGCTGAATAGGTTGTAGTCAGAACACTAGGAGTATCCACAATAAGCCCAGGAGGCTGAGGTGGTACCGGCGAAAGGACGGCTCCGAAGAGGAAAAAAAAAAACCTTGAATTTAATAAATAAAAACATCAGGATCGTATTCAGCCAAATTCGAAATGGCTATGAAATTAATAATTACCAGCTACTTTTTCTAACTGAAATTGCTGATGTTTTTCCATGTATCTATGCATATTTTTGTATTATTTAAATAAATATAACAATAAGATTAATATTCACTTTTCATAAATAATAGTTGACCGTAAACAACAAAGTATAGACCTGACGAGAACTGTCAGCTGGACAGTGGGAAAAAGACGTAAGACACATTGCCGCTACGAAAGGTGAGTCTGCATCCTATTTTTAAATCTGTAATTTCTTTCTATTGATAGGTCGCGCTTGCGTGTAATCTGAACATCAACCAATCAAAGACCTGCTTTTTTCCATCTCTTCCAACGTAATGTGCTAGAAGGACATTAACAATCGATGACGCACACCAAAAAGGTTATTATATGAACTCTATCACAGCTTGCAATATGAGCACCAAATATAATGTATATGTGCCGTCTTCCGGTGGAGACGTAATTAGTTCAGGCAACGAAGACCGAAAAATACCAAATAGCGGAAATAATTCATGTAGAAGCTAATTTTGGCACACTTGTAGGTAAAGGTGTCCTTAACAACATACCAAAAGTACTGAGGGGTGGGGATGAAGCTAAGGGTGCGGGGGGTCTCTAAAGGTCGCTTTTTTCAGCTTTTTGTTAATAACTCGAAAAATAATGCCCCTAGCAAGAGAAAGTTTATATACTAAATTAATCTACATAAAATTCTCTATAAAAAAGTCCCATACACTTTTTTTGAAGGATAAATGCTTAAGGAGATATGGAGGCGGAAGATGGAAAATTGAAAAAAAACGATTTTTTTGTTAAAAATGAATTGTTTATTGTTTAATTAATCAACCTCTTACCGGCCTTTGTTCCAAATATGAAACATAGCGAAGACAGGTTGAACATGTATTTGAATATTCATTATTTAAAAATTAAATAATTAATTTTTCAACAATACGGTAATGATACAAAAATTCAAAATTTGTTTGTTAGTTACAAAATATTGTACATGGATAAATCAATGCTCGTGTGTTGATATAAAATTATTTCGAAGTATATTTTAAAAGGGGGGCATTAAGGGGGGTGTTGGTGTGCCTATTGTTGTGTGCGTCGTTGGAGCCTTAGACGGTCGAGGTGAACTGTTGGAGAAACACTACGGTGAAAATTGTATGGTGGTTTTTGATGGTTATAGTGATGTCGACAGCACAAAACGAGCGGAGCAGAAGCGAAGAGGGATCACAAAAACTTCTGTTGACATCAACTTTCATGAAAGCACGGCCATCACAGTTCAACAGGAGCATTTTTTTGCTAATGAAAGGAACAAAACAAGGCTGATTCACTTGCTCAGTGAGAGAATGACAGCGTCATTGAAGCTCAAATCAGACATGGCAACTCTTCCTCCTACCAAAGGAGCTTCAAAGCAACACTTACTCAGAGTATATCTACAGGTAAATCCATTTACATGTAGCTTTAAATACCCACTACTTTCTTTAAATTACAAATATAAATTTCTGATGAATTATTACATTGGTCTCATTATATGGTTTTAAATGAAACTAACTGTTTCTAAATGACTCCACAATATATTTGTAAAAATGTGTAAATTGCAAGTGAATTATTGACAATTGTTTCGATATAAATATCATCGTCAGAATGACAGAAGTTACTTTTGACATGATGTATACTTGATATATATTTGGCTAGTCCAAATAGTGCCCTATCTAGTGATTGACTTAATATATATGAATAGAAAAAAGAAGAAGATTTTACAAATAGTAGCTTTGATATTATTAGCCCTATGGGGATATTCTGGATATCTTTGTCCCATTTAAGATCAGTATAACTGTGCAATGATATAGGAAACCAGGAAAACTATATCTGCTGATCTTTACAATTATTACTTAAGAAGACAGTTTAATAATGGAGAACTTCCTAGATTCAGCTGTTCATTGAGGACTTCATAACTCAATTGGTCTCATTACTTTCTTACAGATACAACAGTGGCTCGGCAACCCCCTACCGCCCATAGAATGAGGTTGGGTCAAGGAAGAAAAAGGAGTCCTTAACCCAGTTATGTATGTATGTATGTATGTATGTGTGATTTTTGGGGTGACATTCACTGAAACCTAAAAGATCTATTGTGTCCCCTTACTTCTACTCAGTTTCTGAGGAGAGTCTCAGAAACTAGTAGTTCCTTTAGTCCTATTTCCCGGAGGAATTTTAGGATGTCTGCAGGCTTCAACTTAGGCAAATGTTCCTCTTCTATCCAGTAATCTCCCAGGTGCTGTGCTCTAGGATTCTGGAGTGCTGTGCAGTTGGAAAGTATGTGGATGGAGGTTTCTTCTTCCATTCCACAAAATCTGCATTCTTCTTCCTCCACTATTTTGAGCTTTTTCAGGTGCCCATTCAGGCGACAATGTCCCGTTAGGATCCCTGTCAAAACTCTTAGCGCAGTTTTACTTTGACTTATGCATTCTTTTGATCTCAACAGGTTGTAGTCACCCAGAAGAGTCTTTGATTGTATAAGCCCTCCAATGGTCAGATCTTCTCTTTTTCTCGGCTTTACTTATTTCTTCCAATATTACATTGGGGCTGATTCCGCAAAAGGGTTCGGGCCCCCAGAAAGGTATTTCAGTTCCCCTCTTTGCTAGTTCATCTGCTATTTCATTTCCTTCTATTCCAGTGTGTCCTGGAATCCATAGTAAGGTGACTATGTTGTTCTCGCCTAGTTCATTGAGTTTGCCTAGTCATTCCCACACCATTTTGGAACTGATTACACAAGAGCTCAGTGCCTTAATGGCTGCTTGACAATCCGACATCATGATAATCCTTTGTCTTCTGTATCCTTTATCAATATTGAACTGGGCGCACTTCCTTATGGCGTGGATTTCCGCTTGAAAGATACTTGGGGTTTTTCCCAAGCTTTCAGAGTGTTTGGTTCCTGGATCGAACACTCCTATCCCAGTTCCTTCTATTGCTTTTGAGCCGTCTGTGTACCATTGAATGGCATTCTTTCCAAGCCTGGTAATGGTATTTGGATCCCATTCCTTCTCGTTGCTCATTTCTGTAACGAATTTCTTTGAAAAGTTATATTTTTTCATCATACCGTCTTGTGGCATGTCCCAGGTTGTCTGATTTCTAAGAAGTGAGGAGGTGTTTTTTTTTAATGATTCCCTCTCTAACCCAGTTAAGACGAACGACCCTGTGGCACCCAACTCCGTTTTGAAAATGATCTTTTGCCGATACACGACTCTGGGTGTGAGGTGCGCTGCAGTTGCCGCAAAGCAGGGATTGCCTGCTCCGGTGCCTGTGGATGCCTCAGCTCATGTACGAACGGAGCCCCCGTCGAAGACAACAAAGATGAAGATGAAAGTTTAGATTTCGAGGAAATTTAATGTTCAAGATACATCATTAATTCACTAATTACTTCATTTTCAACAATCAACATATTATTTGTAACTACAAACATTTCATTTTTAACAATAAAAACGTTTTTTTTCAATTTTCCATCTTCCGCCTCCATATCTTCCTAAGCATTGATTCTAGAAAAAAAGTGTATGGGACCTTATTTATAGAGAATTTTATGTTAATCAATTTAGTATATAAACACTCTTTCGCTAGGGGCATTATTTTTCGAGTTATCAACAAAAAACTGAAAAAAGGGAACTTTAGAGACCTCCAGCACGCTTAGCTTTACCCCCACCCCTCAGTACTTTTGGTATGTTGTTAAGGACACCTTTCCCTACAAGTGTGCCAAAATTGGCTTCTACATGAATTATTTCCGCTATTTTTCATTCGTTGCTTGGACTAAATACCGAGGTCCCGAGTCCATGGATGTTGGGCCACCACTGGTTGGAGTACTAGTGGGTTCGGCTAAAATTTCCGGTTAGGGGTAGAGTGCTCTCGTGGTCGGAGAATAGCCTCAGTCGCAGTAATAGACCAGCATTCAATAACCCAATTTAAATTAAGACCCCCCCGGCCTCTGTAGTGCTTACGTACTTGAAAGGCACCTCATGCCTATTGTACGATATTTTTTTGTTACCACAGAAAACTTACTTGTTTCAGAATATTGTACGACTCATTACAGTTTATATCTATCAAAATTAGTTGATGTTCTGGAGGAAAATAATACGTAACATTTTTATGGATGTTTCCAATCATACAAGGTATATTATTTTGTGAAAATTCTCTCCAAAGCTGTATTTTTTCATCTGAAATAACACAAAAGTATAGTAAGTGACAATATACACTGTCTCATTTATAAGATGGGACATAGGGATTCCTGTACAAAACTGTCAAAGGCGAGCTAACTTTTTCACCAAAAAATAATAACAGATTTGGAAAGGTCGTTGAAAGATAAGTTCAAACGCACTATTAATTTTCTTTAATTCTCTCTGGTTTAATAAAAAAATAGATATTTACGTAACTAGTTATGAAAAGAGCGATATTGTTCAACAAGCGTAATATTTGCCAAACCGAGCGCTAGCGAGTTTTGCAAATTACGCGAGTTGAACAATGTCGCTCTCTTCATAACGTGTTTACGTACAACGTTTTCTTTTTTCTTATTCTTTTGGGAATCAAACCACAATAATGTTTTTTATTTCTTATTTCGACGTTTCGGTAGCGTTCCAGCTACCGTTGTCAAGATTAACTAGTAATAAAATTAATAAAATAATTTTTGGTCCCTATCTGACACAACGAAAAAATATGACAACTAGACAATCAATAATATTTTGAAGTTTAAGTCTACAAAACTTTGTTGTCAAATTTTATCAAGGTCCATTCATAGTAGATCACACCTCTGGTGAAATGTGAAATAAAATATTTTATTTTATGAAATTCTAACTATATGATAGTCTACTAGAAATGGAATCCAGTGAAGTGCACGTTCCAAAAACGGTTTTTATTGGGATAGCGCTTTTTTTATCTTATTTTGGAAATGTTGTTAATAAAACGCGTAGCAGCAATAATAGAATTATTAAAATTATGTATAACAAAAACATATTTTCAGTTCAATAATGATTTTTATGAACAGAATTTTGGTCTTGCCATGGGCTCTTGCCTCTCACCAATTCTATCAAATATTTACATGGAACATTTTGAAGCCAAAAAAGTGAATAATCAAAAATTAAAACCAATTGTCTGGTGGAGATATGTAGACGACATTTTTGCAATATGGCCTTATGACTTAGTATCTCTGAATGATTTTTTAATAAATATAAATGAAGGAGAAAAATCTATAAAATTTGAAATTGAAAATAACAATTTTTTACCATTTTTGGATATTCTTATCAATAAAACACCTACAGGGTATGAAACAAGTGTTTATCGGAAGCCAACACACACTAATAGGTATTTGAATTTTGAATCAAATCATGCTATAAGCGTTAAAAAAGGGGTAGTAAAATGTTTATACGATAGGGCCAGAATCATTTGTTCTAATGATAATCATTTCACAAAGGAGAAAACTCTACTGAAAAATGTTTTAAATGCCAATAATTACCCGGCAGAATTTGTAAATAAAGAAATCAAGAATATAGAGAAAGGCTCATTGTTAATACCCCATAAGAATAACAATAATATTAATAATTCAGCTAACATAATTTTTAAAAACTTGACAATACCGTATGCTAGGGGTTTGTCACAAAGAATTAAAAAATTGGTAATCAATTTAATATTCGAACCAGCTTTAAATCTAACAATACTTTGAGATCTATCTTAACAAAAACGAAACCAAAAAATGAAGAACAATCTTCAAAAAATTGCATATATCAGATATCTTGTGAATGCGACAAATTCTATTTAGGTGAAACATCCGGGACCGCCGAGTTGTACCACGGGACACCAGGTAGATGTAATCCTACCGTCTAGTTGTACCACCATATTTCTAGAGAGGATTAACGGTTTAAAATAACAATCTAAACAGTTTTATTACATTTATTTATACAATTATTTATACAATTCGATAATATAATACAAAGAAGATAATATTTTTAAAATTTGTTTTGAAATATACAGACAAATTAACATTAATTTTACAATTTAAGATCTCTTGTACTACTGCGGCAAATAATAATAGCTTAAAAATCTTACAAAATCAAATTTGGTGATCTTATTTTCTTTTAATTCTTTTATTTTAGAAGTTATATACTCATGTTTCTTTCTAGTAACAGATTTAAATTTTTTTATAATTGTTGATTCATTGGCAGTCTTAATTTTTGCAAATGTTTCATTTTGTATATTTATTATCATGTCCACAAAAATAAATATATTTGGATGAGGAGAATAAAAACTGTTTTTTAATAAAGAATGAAATGATTCACAAGCGTTGGTAGACCGATACATGCTATTTGTGTTACATGCCCAAACTTTTGGAGGAAATTTAGCTTCTTCTGATATATAATTTTCAACTATGTAATCACAAAATTGTATTACTCTCTCATCATCGGGCGATTTGTCAAATATTTCAAGAGAAAAAAAGTCACCTACTTCGGTAGGTTCTAGAAAATGTAGGCCAAAGAATAACTTTAAAAACTTGCCAATTTCTGAATTTTTATCTTTATATTCATTCGACAAACCTAAATTTAAAATTTTACGGTACCATGCTTGACATAAGTGAAATCTACACCCGGTTAAATTTGAATATGGCCAAAATCTATAAATTGCACTATGAATTGCTTGTTCAAAGTCGACTACTATAAAGTGCATTACATTTATCGCTAACATTTTGAAACAATTTGAAATATGTATTACAACTTTTATCGGGTAACAGAGCAAATATGACTGGAACATAATAACCTTTTTTAAAAGCATGAATGGTAAATAGTTGGTAAAAAAACTTTGTACAATATTGAAATGTACCATCCATATAAATGGTATCACAGGAACATAAGAAATATAAATTTGTGAAACAAGAAAAGATAATTAAATTGTTTTCCTTATCTAAACAGCAAAGGAAATTTTCATCTTTAATTTTAGTTTTCAGATTTAAATTAACAACTGCATCAAAAACCTGATTTATATACTTAGGTAATGCTAGTAAAACATCTCGCCGTGCTTCGTACAGATTTCTTCTCACACGAAGTAGATCATCGCTTCCAATGTCTGAAGCCCAATCATTGTTCTACGAGATGTTAGAAAAATCACACTGTTAATAATACTTTAATTTCTAGAAATTTTAGTACTTACAGTTAATTCTTTATGAATTAGTTTAGATGGCCTTTCTGTGCTATCCTCAACAGCTTTTCTTTTAACGCTATTACTAATAGCTTGCCTAGCAATCGTCTTCTCACCTTCATGATTATGATCAAGCTGAGATTCCAAAATAGTTTTTTCATCTGCACTTGTATATATTTTGGCATTGCATCTACTTTTGGTGTTAGTGCAACGCCATCTAATTTTACCACACTTTGCAATGTGTGCTTTTGAAAATTTAAAGTTATTTAGCACTAACAATTTTGCACCTTTTTCACTAAAGATCGATTGGACTTCCATTGCTGTCTTAAGAAACTCACGACTCACGACTGATCGCTTAGTATGAAGATTATAAATAAATAGTAAGCAGCAGTAAGAAGGTATTATCACCCCCAACCCTTAAGAAAAATTCAAACTTCGACATTGGTGGTGGTGTTATAGAAAGTTTCACTTATTGAGAAAAGGTCATTAGAGAATTACTGAGAATAATGTAAAATATGTTAGACTACCTGATTTCAATTTCGTGGTACAACTCGGTGGTCAAAAAAGGGCAACCTTTTACGCTGCCAGATTATGTCAGGTAAGCGTGGTACAACTCGGTAGTCTCCGAAACATCTAGACCATTGAAAGTCCGAATAAGTGAACATAAAAAATACATCAAAGATAGGGAGTTCTTTAAGTCAGGTATTTGTAAACATGCTTGGGAAGAGGGGCATAAAATTCAATGGGATTCGACAAAAATAATATTCAAAGAGCCCAATAATAAAAGACGAAAAATCAAAGAAAGTGCTTTAATACAACTAAATGCAGATAAATGTGTAGCTAGTATTTCAGCCAAATGTAGTCAAATTTGGTTACCAATGTTAGAAAGAGAAATTTCCAATAATCAATTACCTGCGTTATCAGGATAGCATCATAAGTTTTTATCCAGGTTTTCTTATGATTTATCATTGGACTAGTTGTTAATCGATACACACTTCAATACACAAAATCACCAAACTAAGTTATACATGTTTTGAAAACAAAAATGATCATACACAAAAAAGTAATAACAAACGCGTTTTACTAACAACATTTCCAAAATAAGCTTAAAAAAGCGCTATCCCAATAAAAACCGTTCCTGGAACGTGCACTTCACTGGATTCCATTTCTAGTAGACTATCATATCGTTAGAATGTCATAAAATAAAATATTTTATTTCACATTTTACCAGAGGTGTGATCTACTATGAATGGACCTTAATAAAATTTGAAAACAAAGTTTTATAGTCTTAAACTTCAAAATATTATTGATTGTCTAGTTGTCATATTTTTCCGTTGTGTCAGATAGGGACCTAAAATTATTTTATTAATTCTATTACCAGTTAATCTTGACAACGGTAGCTGGAACGCTACCGAAACGTCGAAATAAAAAATAAAAAACATTATTGTGGTTTGATTCCCAAAAGAATAAGAGAAAAAAGAATAAGTAATGCCACAAGGAACTTACAGAAGAAATTTTAATTATGTTCTAAATTTGACACAAGCAAATAACAAAACGTTTAAAAATATCTTCTTACCTTTTGTCCAACACATATAAGCGTTGATTTTAACAGAGCCATGTAGTCTGTTAACAAAATCCGATAACATCTTAATAGTTTCATAATGTCTGGTTTGTAAAGACAATTTCAATGTGGCTGTTAGAAAAAGTAAAATTCCTCTTAGCCTCATTTCGAAACTTTTTCACGTAATATTCGATAACGCCCGTATTTATACGATTTAACTATTGCATTATGTATGTGGAAATCGGAAACAAGGTGTATCACCATAACCAGTGATTATAATCTGTTTAATAACACCGTAGAAAATTTTATTATAATTGTACGTTTTGGTTGAGAATTTCTTAAATTACTGTTTCCCTGGTTATAAACTGTGTTATCTATAGGATGAGACATAGGATTCCTGTACAAAACTGTCAAACGCGAGCAAATTTTTTTACCAAATAGCGTTCATAAAAAATAATAACAGATTTGGAAAGGTCGTTAAAAATAAGTTTAAATGCACTTTTAATTTTCTTAAACTCTCTCTGGTTTAATAAAAAATGGATAGTCATGTTTAAAAAAGTCGAACTCCATTTTCATACCACTTTCGAATACTTTCAACAGCGTAGGAGATAGCCAGACGGGTAGAAACACGGAAAATTTGAAAGTTAAACCTGAAGTATCGCGGCTCGATTCCCCGCTGTGGGGTTTTCAGTATTCGAAAGTGTTATGTTACTTTTTTAAACATGATCATCCGTTTGACGTTTTCTGTACAGGAATCTCTATGTCGCATCTTATAAATAACACAGTGTTGTATATAATAGGATGTACTGCTTCAAATTTTGACCCCATGTTTTATTAGGTCATAATAATAATAAGTAACAATGAGGATATTTAGAAATAAAATTATTATAAATGAAAATAAAAATTCACTAAAATTATGCAACTTATTATGCAGATACATCACTAGTTTAAATGTGAAGTTGTCCATAGTCTTCTTTTTCTGTTCAAGGTTTCAGCTTCTTCTTCTTCCTCCTTTATTGGGATGTTTGAGCTTATTCAAGACATCTATCACTCTGTCTACCTTGTTCAATTTGAATTTGAAGCATTTTATTTATAAAAGGTATACAGCTTAACTAATTACTTAACTAATAAAAAATTATGGACAGCTTTGTACCGGTTTTTAAAGCGTCATTATCAATACTTCAATACTTCTGAAAAGTAGTCGTGACTTCAATGAGGTTAGGTTAGCCATCACCCGCCACTCGATAAGGTTACTGTTCGATTATACAATCGGGTTACTGGTTACTGTTCGATTATACAATCGAAGAGAGATCGAGATTACTCACAGTGGAATTAGCATCAATAGAGGAGTTCAGACTAAGGTAGTGTGGCAAACAGTTTTTTCTGACAAGAATGACAGTTAAGGTCTACCATTCAAAACATAAGATTTTTGCATGTTTTTTAACATTGCGAACATCTATATTGCTTTATTAAAATAATGAATACACCCCGAAGCGTATATTTTGACATTTAAAATGACTTTTTAGCTGAATACGCAACATATCGGTTGCCAATAATTCTAGGAACTCTTGGCAAGTAACCATTTCATTTCTGTTATTCTGTAACTAGCTATGTCAAATGTCAGTTATATTTATTTTTGTTGATATTCGTTTAATTGTATATGTGATTAGATTTTTGTAGCATTTCTAGGTAAGTAGTTGCATCTCTATTCCTCTAATTACTTTTTCCACGGACATCTGACATAACTAGTGCGGGAAAGTAAAATTATGAAAATGTTGACCTTATTAGATAGTTTTTTAGTTCTTAAGTTATTATTGTTACAACAGGTAAATAAATATTTACGAAATGTATCAAATAAAATTCTTTCATCTAGAAATGACTTAAAACCGTTGCCGTCACTGTGATCGTCATCTTTAAGCGACCTGCAACCGATCAACGTCATCTACTTACCAGTTAACACCAAATAACTCCAGTGGACTGGCAATTTCAAGTAATTTACAGAATGCAACAAATTGTGCTTTTAATATTAATATTTATAATAATTAGTAGTTTTTAGTTAAAGCTTTGTAAAGGTATGTTGAAATGAAATAATTTTTGAGAAATAGGTTGATATATTTTTTCCATTATACGGTCGTAGAAAAAATAATGTTCCTAACTCATGCGTAGAGTGTCTTTCCCGCCCTTGACTGCTTGCCCGAACTCCGCTCCGCATCGTTCGGGTTTCCCGCAGTCGCGTGCGGGAAAGTATCACTTTCCGCACTAGTTAGGAAAATAATTATTTTCAGTTTGTAAAATAAATTTTAATTGAATTGAGTTTTCTATTCATGGAATTGTCCTACCAAATATCGCTCGAGCTCAGATCTAGCAGGACATTTTCTGTGATTGAACAACCTCAAAAAATGTCCGGTTACATCTGAGCTCTTGTGGTATTCAGTCAAGTAGCCATAGCTTTTCCATGGGTGATTTTGGGTTTTTTAATCTGATAGGTTTAGAAGGGAAAAGCTATAGTGGAGGCGCCGCAGAGGGCAGTACGCTAATACAAAATTATTGTATTACCTTTATTGTATTTTCCATGGGGGGTTTAACACCCAAAACCTCCCTTTGTATACGTCCCTGGTGATATTAGAATACCCCCGAACATAACCCTTTCGTTTCCAGTTTTTATAGTTTTTTTTATTGATATAAAATTAAAAAATTTACAGTCTTAATCGAAAATGTCACGAAAAATGTTTAATTACACAAATACCAACAAATTCTTGCTTAGTTGAAAGAATTGCCTTTATTTTGGTTGCATATAAAAATTTGTTGTGCCTCCCAATCTCATGTTTAGGTTATGTAATAATAACTCTTTATTTTTATTAGATTTTATGACAACTGATAAATGATATTTACATAGAAACTACTTTGTATGAGACATGTTCAGCATACTACTTTCCTCCACCATTATTTCTTATATTTATCTAAACCTATTAAGGAAAATGATATGCGTAATAAAAATTGTGCTTTTTTTAGTAAGTGCAGCTTTCAAAATAATATAAGAAATAATGAGAGAAAAAATTTGTAATGAATGTGATTTCAAGCCTACATTTAATGAAGTAATAGTATATTAAGTACCAAGTGTCAAAAATGTTTCTTCAGTAACGAGTTTTCTTATGGAACGAGTGTCTAAAGATGTTTTTATTATATTTATTATATTATTATATTTTTACGAACATACAGAGGGGCAAATGCCGACCATTACATGGTAGCGGCAACAATTAAACAGAAAACAAAAAATATAAACGTCACAAAAATAAACCGAGCCAAATGAAACCTTGAAAAACTTAAGAAGCGAATACGAGAAGCATGTGGAAAATATGTTAATGGAATGTGAAGAAACGGAGAATGTGGAATTAGAATGGTATAATATCAGAAAATATTTACTGATCTCAGCGGAAAGTCAATTGGGAAGAGAAAAAAACGGAAAAAACAAGCAATGGTATGATGAGAAGTGTTGAGAAATTGTAAAAGCTAAAGGAAATGCTAGAATAAAATGGATAAGTACAAACAACTCAGAAGATAAAGAGGAATATGAGAGATTAAGGAAAAACTGCAACAAATTGATAAGAAAAGCTAAAAGAGAATGGATGGATGACAAAATAAGAAAAATAGAAAATGAAAAAACTAACAAAAATACCAAAGCCTATTATAAAAAAATAAATGAACTAAATAAAACATATAAAGGTAAAATTAAAGGTATAAGAAATAAAAACGGCGAGGTGATACAAGAAGAAACTCAGTATAAGCAAATCTGGAAAGAATACTTTGAGGAACTACTAACTGAAGAAGTTTCAGATAATAAAACAGAGGAAGAAAGCGAAGAGGCAAAAGAAGAAAATGTAACACAGGAACCAACAAAAAATGAAATAATAGAAGTTATTAAAAGAAGCAAGAATGGGAAAGCACCGGGCAAAGACGAAATAAACATGGAATTGATTAAGTATGGAGGAGAGGAGCTGCACGAAAGATTATACCGGCTAATAAAGAAAATATGGAGAGAAGAGAGAATGCCCGCAGAATGGGAAGTCGGGCAAATAGTCACAATACACAAAAAAGGGGATCAGCAGGAGTGCAAAAACTATAGGGGTATATAACTCTCTTGAATGTAGCATACAAAATAATGTCTGCAATAATTCAAAGTCGCTTAGCTGGAAAAGCGAAAGCCATAATAGGTCAATACCAATACGGTTTCACACAGGGAAAGTCTACAATTGACGCTATTCATACTATCAAGCAGATAATGGAAAAGACCCATGATTACAAAATGGAAATAGAAATGCTATTTATAGATTTCCAACAAGCATTTGATTCAGTAAGACGAAGTGAACTGATGAGAGGACTGAAGGAACAGGGGATAGAAAATAAGTTGAGAAGATTAATTGCAATGACTATGAAGGAGTCAAAAGTGAAGATACTTACAGGTAAAGGAGAAACGGAGGGCTTTGTATCTAATAGAGGCGTAAGACAGGGTGAAGGTCTATCAACAACACTATTTAATTTGGCTCTGGAGCATGTTCTTAGAAATGTGAACAAGGGAAATTTAAGAACGAGCGGGGGCCAGATAGTCGCATATGCAGATGATAGTGATAGTAACGAAAAGAAGGAATATCATGTAACAAATGCTACTAGAATTAACAAAAGAAGGGGAAAATTGGGATTAAAAATAAATAGAAATAAAACAAAAATAATGAGAGTTGGTAAGCAGTGTGAAAACAAAATGATAAAAATAGGGGAATATGAATTTGAGGAAGTGGAAAAATTCAAATACCTGGGAGTCACGATCAGCAGTAAGGGGGAACGAAGATCAGAGATAGACGAGAAAATAATGGCTGCTAATAGGGTATACTATGCCAATAAGAAACTATTGAAAAGCAATCTATTGACAAGATACACTAACTTTAACATTTACAACACAATAATAAGACCTGTGATAATGTATGGAGCAGAAACGATAACAATGACAAAAAGAGATGAAGAGGAGTTGAGGATATTAGAACGAAAAATAATGAGAACAATTCTAGGGCCAATAAAAACCGACGACAATGAATACAGGCAACGTATGAATCATGAAATACTGAGAGAAATGAACGGGGGAGATATAGTAAACAGAATAAAGAAACAAAGAATAAAATGGCTCGGACATGTATGGAGAGAAGGTGAGCGAGCAGTCGCTTGCTCAATGCTACAGTGGGAACCAGGTGGTAGGAGAAGGCAAGGAAGACCCAGATCTAAGTTGCTGAAGGAGGTGGAGGAGGATTTGAGAAGGATAGGAATCGTCAGATGGAAAGAAAAAACGAGGGATAGAAGACTATGGAAAAAAATAAGCGAGAAAATAATGAAATGAAGGGGATTGATCCACCCCAGAAAGCGGATCTAGAAAGCATTTATGCGGCTCAACCCCACAAGGGGTGTCTAGCCATTTTATATATATATTATATTTTTAAATATAAAAAATATTCTTCTGGAATGGATTATAATAACGATCACAATATTTTAGAGGGCGGGAAATGTAAAATGAGGGCGGTAAATGATCGATGAGGGCGAGAAATAGAGGTGTGTAATATATGACACTTTCTAACCTTCAATGACGTTAGTAATGACAGCATTACATATATGGTTGTGAATAAACATAATTATATTATATTATTTTAATTATATTCTGCCATTTTTTGAATTTTCCGCGTCAGATATCATCTTAACAACGACAGTTACTTGTCACTTGTTTGTATGAGTTGTCATCCGTCATTTTGGTCATTATGTTCGTGCCAAGATGGTGATAAGATTGTTACCGCATTTTGTAAGATTTTTAAAGAAAACTATTAAGCAATTCTGTATAGAATAACTAGAGAAATACTTGATCAATTTACACCAAAATTGATTGGTAAGGATTTACTTGGCAACTGATTACGATTACATCCGCAGAGAAATAAAAAACCAACTGTTTGTTACATTTTAAATTTTGACAGAATCCAAGTTACGTGTTACTTGTTCAAATATATTTTCTTAATCTTTTCCCGTTTGTGAGATTCAAATATTTTCACACTTTAAACGAACCCTGTATGCAAGACACTGGCGAATATACATGGAACTTATTTGAAGATAGTAACACAGTGATTGTTAGACATTGAAAATTATCCGTCCATAATGTAGGTATGTAAATGAGTTACTTAAGTTATATTACGATTTATACAATGCCAATCGTGATGCCGCCATAAGTACGTATGTAAATTTAATTTGAAAGTTTTATCTGCAAAGCGAAACATTAAATCTTAAAGAAGTACTTGTTGAAGGACAATGAGTACGCGATTTTAAGTTTAATGAGGTTCGTTTGTTAGAAAATCAATGTATCGGTAACGTACTAATTAGAAATTAATTCTCTCAACTACACACAATCACTTACTAAAACTATTATACGGTACAGTGAAATAATATGAACAAAATAAACCTATTAGACTTGTTTCATCTTATATTAATAATCGCAATCATAGGCGAAACTAGCAAAAGATTTTTGGTTGAAGCCGGTAACAAAAAACCTTTGGTTGTTCCGGCGGGCGGCTGCTCTGTATGTATTTTTTTTATTTAGGGAAATTTTTAATTCTAAAAAATCACTATTTTGTTTTAGGTAACCGATTAATGAAAATTATTTTGTTGCATTTACCTTTGGGGGGGTTTGGCGGCTCTTTAGAGGGGCTTAGCCCCCCCCAGTCCCCCTTAGTTGCGCCTGTGATCCCAATAATTAAAAAGCCAGAAATCTCAATTCACTATAGTATGTATTAGTTCAGTAAATGAATTAATTAAGCAAAATGATCATACCGGTCGCAATTGTAGACATAATAAAACATTTAAAATGAAAGATGTTCGTGAACTAATGAAGTACTCATTGACAACAATAACTGAAGAGAACTGGAGAGATGCTGTAAATCATGTAATTAAAGAGGAAGAGAAAATGTGGGTTTTAGATAACCTAGTAGAACAAACTATAGAACCGATAGTGATCTCTCTCGACGAGTCTTCGGATGATTCTTGTATGGCCAGCGAAGAGGATGATACTATAGATTGAATTTTATATTTCCTATAAATGGTATGTTTACTTTACTTGACATATATTAATTCATTGTCAATAAATTTGAATTATGAAAATTAAACTATATTTTCTTTAATTAATTTAATTTAATAAAAATGAAAATGTAACTTGTTAATAGGCCTGAACGAATGAATTTTATTTCAACTGTAATGTCGACCGAATCTAATGAAATAAGCAGAATAAACTACCTAATATCGTAATCTCCGCCACTGCTGCAATATTTATCGTTTATCTGGCATTGTTAAGTTTTATTACCATATTGTATTTTGAGCTGAAACGGGGATGTATAGATAACCAATACAGACAACTACTTGTTTTGCATTAGAATTTTAGTATTTACTTGTAAAATTCTTAGGATCACTCTGTAAAAGATAAATTTCTATTTGAATATTTAATGAGGCTACTGTACTGTCAGACATTAAGAAATAGATATAGTAGAGATATTTATTCGAAAAACCGATGGATTTGTGGATGTAACAAAAAAAATGGTTTATTTTGTTTTCTCTGCTTACTTTTTGGTGGCGATAAAGTTTGGACGGAAATAGAATACGGATTTGAAAATAAAAAGACACGATTGAAAATTTAGGCGTTGCTATTATTTATTTCTGAGATATACCTGGAATGTACCTTTAATGAATCACTTTGTATACAATGAAAGATCCAAGCTGTATGATTTGGGACAACCGGTAAATTTAGAAGCATAACACATAACAACCAGGGGAAAGTTAGAAAACACCCTTTGTGACATAGTACAAAAGGGGAACTATACAAATTGATGGTGAATGCAAGTTGGACTTAGCTTCAACCCCACCAAAACGATCTTAATAGCCTTCACTATATAAGAAAAGAAAAACCAACCTCAAAAATGCCATGGTGAGACCAATTATTATCACTTATGGAGTCATTGCGTGGAGTAGTAGAACTAGCCTATTGACGACGAGAGAAAACCTTTCGAAAATTCAAAGACTAGCCTGTATATGCATTACAGGAGAAATGAGAACATGCAAAACGGCAGCCATGAAAGTGATTTTCAACCTCACACCACTACATAATATGGTGGTGGAAAGTGTTGCAGAACACGATATAGAATAAGTAGAGGGGGAATCTTTGAAAAATCCACCATCTTACTTCTTAGAAATCAGATAGCCTGGGACATACCACAAGATGGTATGATTAAAAAGAATAACTTTTCAAAGAAATTCGTTATGGAAGGAATGGGATCCAAATACCATTACCAGACTTGGATAGAATGCCATTCAATGGTACACAGAGGGCTCAAAAGCAATAGAAGGAGCTGGGATAGGAGTGTACGGGCCAGGAACCAGACACTCTAAAAGCTTGGGAGAAATCTCAAGTATCTTTCAAGCGGAAATTCAGGCCATAAAAAAGTGTGCGCAGTTCAATATTGACAAACGATATAGAAGGCAAAGGATTATCATAATATTGGATAGACATGCAGCCATTAAAGCACTGTGCTCTTGCGTAATCAGTTCCAAAATGGTGTGGGAATACCTAGGCAAACTCAATTTACATCTTACCACCTTACTGTGGATTCCAGAGGACACACTGGAATAGAAGGAAATGAAATAGCAGATGAACTAGCAAAGAGGGGGACTATAATACCCTTTTGGGGGCCGGAAACCTTTTGTGGAACCAGCTCCAATGTTATTTTCGAAGATATAGGCGAAGCCGAAAAAGAGAACTGACCATTGGAAAGATCTAAGATCTAGTAGGGCTTAGACAAACAAAGATCCTTCTGGGTGACTACAACCTGTTGTTGAGATCAGATAAATGAGTAATTCAAAGTAAAACTGCACTGAGTTTGAACAGGGATCCTAAAAGGACATTGTCACCTGAATGGGCACCTAAAAAATCTCAAAATAGTGGAGGGAGGAGAATGTAGATTTTTTGGCATGGAAGAAAAAACATCCATCCCCATACTTGCAAATTGCACAGCAATTCAGAATCCTAGGGCACATCACCTAGGAAATTACAGGTACAGGATTGAAGAGGGACATTTATGCCTGTAGATATCCTAAAATTCCTCTGAAAAATAGGTCTAAGGGAGCTACTAGTCTCTGAGACTCTCCTCAGTAGCCAAGTAGAAGTAAGGGGGCACAATAGATCTTCTAGGTCTCAGTGAATGTCACCCCAATATACATACATACGTTATTTAATATTACTTTGGAAATAACCTGTATAAGTGTATATTAAGGTGTCTTTAAAAATATACAATCATCATCCACCCTTGAATAGAAGAGAAATATCTATATGAAGCGTGAATCACGATTTTATCAACAAATAATTGATGTTAATTTTTGCCGAATCCTTAATTTCATCTCAATGTCATTCATTAACAATGATTGACATCTCGAAGGTTATTATGTTCAATGTAAGTAAATGCGGTTAATATTAGGTATAGTTATTATAAAAGTATGGGAAAAAACCTCAATAAATTTTGACGTACTATTCTTTAACAAAATATCTTTTGAGTACGCTTTTATCCCCATATACTATACTATACGAAGTTGACAGTTACTTGGATACATTGTAAACGTCATCCTCCAGTTTACATATGATATTACAATTTCGAAATTAGTGAAAAATATGTTATGGTAAAAAAAACTAGAGAAAAAATCAAGAACTTCATTCTACTATTGCTAATAAAGCTCGTTGGTGAAGTTTTTGTTTTACTTTTTCTTATTTGAGGTTTTTTCTCCGCCATCAAGTGGCCATTAAGTGATTCTCCTCCTACAGAAACATGATAAAAAAAGGATTTCCTATAAAAAAGTCTCGAGCAGCTAGAAAGAATTCGTGCTTCTTTATTTTCGCTGTTGAAACTTTCCAAATAGTAAATCTATTGATACTTATCTCTTAAAAAAAATTATGTAATATATCATTCTAAACATTAAGATGCAATTAAGTGAAAGTGAAGATGTAATTTTGTCAACAATTTCACTTTTAATATTAAGAAGGTACACAATGCAATTGCTTTAAAAAACATTTAAAGTCGATTAAGCGAATTTATGAGGGCATCAAATGAAATTACACAATTCTGTGGGTAATTAGACTAGGTTATTTGGACAAAAAAACAATACAAAGCAGTAGTAGAATTCATATAATAACCTTTTTGGAGTGCGTCATCGATTGTTAATGTCCTTCTAACACATTACGTGGGAAGAAATGGAATAAAGGCAGTTCTGTGATTAATCCTAATAAAAATATCACAATAATGAACCGTTTAAGTGTATTACAAACGTTAACCCAAATCTTTGACTTAAAAAATTTGATTAGTTGATGTTCAGAATACGCGTAAGTGCGATCTATCAATCGGGAGAAATTATAACATTCAAAATAGGATGCAGACGTACCTTTAGTAGCGGCAATGTGCAAATAAGTATACACTGTCTGAAAGTAACTTTGGAAAACTTGTCTTGAAAAGTAACAATATTAATATTTGTTTGAGCTGTTTAAATTAAAAGAAAATAATATAGAATGTGAATAAAACATTTTTAAATGTCTTTGTTCCAAATTGGTAGAAGAAAACAAAACAAAAGTAAAAAATAAACTGATATTCGATTGTAAATAAATGTTTCAAGAAGTCCTACTTCTTCTATAGTTTATATCGTTTTGCAGCAAGAATTTTAACACCAAACAAATTTAATTAGTGAATACACAATCTTCATTCCATTTTGTGCTAAATACTATACAGGATGGTCCTTAAGTAATTATACATAGAAGTACAGTACAATCTTCACTTTAAAAAATTGCGATTTAAGTCAACTATTCTCAATAAAATGTTGATAGGGTAAATGTAGGATATATGCCCTAGGAGGATATGTGCCCCAAGCACGTAGTTCGCAAAATATACGCATATGGTCGCTCTTTCTTCGTTCTCGCGGCAGTGTGGGTGATCTTTTGTGCGATATCCATCGTTAGTCAACGCTCGATTACGATTTAGCAAAATATCACTGGAAACAATTAGTAAGGTAAGGTCTTAGTAAATTCTGATCATGCATGAATACTGAAATATTAGTTTTCTGAAGAATTACAACATTCTATCTATCGGAGCTTTCGTCTCCAATGTTGATATAAGTTGGGAATTGGTTTTCTAGGCTAGAATTAGTAGAAAAGATTATTTATATCAAGGAAATTCGCTAGGGCATATATCCCATACGAAATAACACTCAGAGGATTTATGACTCAGTAAAGCAGAGGATATATTATGCCCTTCAATTTGAAATGAATCCCTACTAATGATTCAATTTTTTCAGATGCCAAGAAAATATATTAGAGAGCAGAATATCAAACCATGTGTTTTGTGGTCTGAACGGAACATGAGGTAAGCTATCGAAAATGTGAAATCTGGAAATATGGGCAGCAATGAAGCTAGTAGGGGATCTAATATACCTTCTAGAACTGCACGAAACCTGTACCATGTATGGCAACAGTTGCAATAACTGTGTTCGATTGAAGAAGAGACAGAATAAAATGGAAAATGTTAAGAAAACCATTGATTTGTAATAGATTTAGTGCTGTTCGAAATATTAAATGATAAATGTTGATTTCTTGACCCTCTATTTTTTATTAATAGTTGATTTAGTATCTATCATCGAAGGAAAAAAATTATATCCTATAACTGAACTGTGTCCAGGGCATATATCCCTATGAGGGGCATTAATCCTCAACCCATGGGGCACAAATCCCACCAAGAGGGCGTTTATCCCACTTTGTAAAAATTTTCAATAATTTTTTTCAGTCGTTTTCCGACTTAACTAACCTGTTTACAATTATATAATTTTGTTGTAAACATCATTTCATTGCAAGTATAACATAATCCAGTGAGTAATTGTCAATATATTCAATAATATAGTGGCATCAATTAAGGTAGGGCATATATCCCAAATTAACCCTATTAAGAGAGATACAAGATGTTAAGTATAGAATTTTAATTTTCTTTTTTCACAATAACTTAAACGCTTTTTGAGGTATATGCACAAAAATTTGAGGTTGGGGGTTTTTTGATATAAGAAATCATAATTTTTTACCTATTTAGATGTATTTTCTGGAGGGCGCTAGATAGTCCACGTATGCGGCATAAATGTACGCAAAACTTTTTGCCTTTTACATTAGCGCTACTTTTGTAAAAAATAAAAACGAAAATTTAACTTTCATGTTCAACACCCTGTATCTCTCTTAATATCAACATTTTATTGAGGCTAGTTGATTTAAATCGCAATATTTTAAAGTGAAGATTGCACTGTACTTCTGTACTTATGGACCACCCTGTATACAGTGAGGGAGCAAAATAAATATATACTAAAATTTGTTATGAACATATTGACACCAAGCTTGTAAGATAAGTGATTGTTAAAATGAGACAGAATATAAGAAATGCATGTATGTATCCGAAGAAATTTTTTTTTATTTAACAAAAATATTTGCGTTCTTCACACCCGCCAATGAGCCAACCCATCGGCCATCATCAGTGGGAGGAAATCGGAAGGAGAAGGTGAAATAAAAGTTCTTATTACAACCAGTGGTTAGTTTAAAACGGTTTAACGTTAAAACCGGTGAGTTCAAATCAGGTTGAGCGCAAAAATGTTTTTAAAAAATGTGATTGTCTTGCTCGTTTTGTGTTTAACGGGAATTATCGCGCAGCTTCAGGAGGTTTTCGAATGGAAAGAAGTGAATTTCGCGTGGTCCAGTGAAGAAGCCAAAAACGCTGCGGTTATTAACGGGGATTATGTACCGGAAAATAATTTACCATTGGGTTTGGCGAGATGGAAGGATAAACTTTTTATTACCGTACCGAGGTATGATAAATACTTGAAATAATAAATTAGTGCCTCAAAAATATATTAGAAGGTTTGATTATATAGTAATTTGAGTAATTTCCACATTTTTTCCAAGTTAAACCAATTTTTAATGATAATTCATAAACTGTAATGGTACCGAGTCGCTAATAACCCACATGGTTTCACTAACTTGAAATAAAATAAATAAGAAAAAAATTCAAGAAAAATTTGAAAAGGTGCTACAGGTACATCTGTGATGTCCGAATTGAACATATTTTCACAAAATAACCATTAATGTTATTTCGCCATATGCATTACTGGTAAAATGAGATGTTTTCTCAACGTTGATAGTAAGTGGTCGACTAAATCATAATGGGGATTCAATTATTTTTGATATTTTTATTCTAACAATAGTTTTATGTCGATTTGAAAATTCAACTTTTGGATGGTTTAAATAGTTCGCCATCAATGCTATGAGGTACATACCCTAGAAGAGAAATTATCTACATAAAAGGGTTGACATGGGACCACCATTCTGTCGTATTCTTTTTTAAATCGTGATGAAGTATAAAGGTTATGCTTATGTTATATTGTTTGAATGACTTAGTTGTTAGTTGTTTAAATTTACTTCCAATTTATATAGCTTATTTAATAATTATTACTTTTACCATTAAATGTTTATAGAAATTTCATGAGCAACATTTGCGAGTCGAAAATATATCAGGTTGGTACTACGTAATGTCTTTTTTCTGCAGCCGTCACAAAAATAGAACTTTCGGTATGAATTATTAAATCGAAAATGACACTACACAAATCGTACCGAAAGTAGCTATTTTCGGAATGTTTTGTTTTACTTTCGGTACGATTTTTTTACTTTCGGAATAATTTTCATTATGACATCGCTTGTCAAAATAAATTTGTTGATAGTTCAACTGTATTTTCAATTTTCCCATCCAGAAATGAAAATCGACAACGAAAGTGACGAGGAAATAATTATTCCACATGAAATCGGTGAAGCTGATAACTGTTATAATTGTACAATTAATGTACATAAGTAATATTTATAGTATCTATCCCTATTATTTTTGAATATTTTATCTACTAACGGCTGCAGAAAAAATATTGTACGTAACGCTACCCGAAGTTGATTTTATGGGACTCGCAGGCTTCCAGTACTCGCCTACGACTCGCCCTGGAAACTGCCTACTCATCCCGTAAAATATCACTTTCGGGACTTGTTACGTAAATAACTATTTTCCACTACTAGCTGTGAAGTTGACAATTATTGCTTCTTCTAGCCAACTGAGAAGTTGAATTTCTCTATTAGTGGTTGATCATTTTTTTCTATTACTAACCTAGGTCAATAATGGACGAATTCAAATATTTTGAGAATCCAGGGATAGTATTTCAACAAAAACTTGTGCAACATAATTTTGTATACCCAGAAGATTGTCTTCAACATATTTGCTGCTTGAAATTTCCTATCAAGATAAAATTATTTAAATAAAAATGCCATTAGTTTAAAATTCGTGCCTAACAAAAAATACTGATGACATATAACGAGTATACGTTCATAATATATCGAAAACTGACAGTGTACTTGTCAGTCAGACGACGGAGTAAACGCTTCTCGTGATGCGTTTGTGAATTACTTTTTAATTTTTGTCTTAAATTTGACTAGTAGTGGAAAAAATTGTACTGGGTGGTCCAATAAGCCGATCTCTCGGCTATATATCAGATGTCATAGATTTTGCTAGTAGTGGAAAAAATTGTATATATAATAGTCTTCACCACTTTGGTGTATAATATACTATTATTCACAACCATATATGTAATGCTGTCATTATCTAACGTCATTGAAGGTTATAAAGTGTCACATTACACACCTTCAATTCCCGCCCTGACCACCCGCCCTCATCGATCATTTCCCGCCCTCATCGACCACTTCCTATCCTCTAAAATATTGTGATCGTTAATATCATCTATTTCAGATGAATATTTTTTATATTTAAAAATATAACACAAATATTATATTAACTATTCAATGGCAAACAATAAAAACCAACAATGAACTGAAATACAACAAACTACTTATTGAAATTAATGGTTAAATTTGAATTATTATAACTTAATATCCATCCGACTTTATCTGACATTTATTTATATTGGTGACAGTAGTTGTTAAATGTAATATTTTAGGTGTGTTCAGAACGAAACAAAGATTTATTAATTTTGATCGGGATATGATGGTTGTGAATAAAATAGTATACAAAAATCGGTAGGAAGTTTCATTCCTGTCTCGAGATAATAGCTAACCTTCTATCTAATCTATCGACAGTAATAAAACTCTTCCCACCTCGGTGTGTAATATAGGTACTATTACTAGATAGCACCATACTAGTAGGATTTTTATCAAAAGCTCACTATATTGATACTCTATTGCTAGGTTTGCGCGGCCACCATTTTGAATTTTCAAAATTTGAAAACACCAACATCTTTAGAAACATCTCTATATTTCCTTTGATGTATTATCACCTTGATTTTGTCAATTTACTTTCCGCTTAAATAAACAAAATTTTAAATTGTTTAACAATTTTTGAAAAAATTAAGGATAGCAAAAATTTCGTTAAACTACTTTTATGGTACACAGATGGCTCAAAAGCAATAGAAGGAACTGGGATGGGAGTGTTCGGGCCAGAAACCAAATACTCTGAAAGCTTGGGAAAAACGCCAAGTATCTTTCAAGCCGAAATCCACGCCATAAGAAAGTGCGCCCAGTTCAATATTGATAAAGGATACAGAAGACAAAGGATTATCATAATGTCGGATAGTCAAGCAGCCATTAAAGCACTGAGCTCTTGTGTAATCAGTTCCAAAATGGTGTGGGAATGCCTAGACAAACTCAATGAACTAGGCGATAGCAATATAGTCACCTTACTGTGGATTCCAGGACACACTGGAATAGAAGGAAATGAAATAGCAGATGAACTAGCAAAGAGGGGGACTGAAATACCTTTCTGGGGGCCTGAACCCTCTTGCGGAATCAGCCCCAATGTAATATTGGAAGATATAGGTAAAGCCGAGAAAAAAAGAAGATCTGACCATTGGAAAGATCTAGTAGGGCTTATACAATCAAAGACTCTTCTGGGTGACTACAACCTGTTGAGATCAAAAGAATGCATAAGTCAAAGTAAAACTGCGCTAAGAGTGTTAACAGGGATCCTAACGGGACATTGTCGCCTGAATGGGCACCTGAAAAAGCACAAAATAGTGGAGGAAGAAGAATGCAGATTTTGTGGAATGGAAGAAGGAACCTCCATCCACATACTTTCCAACTGCACAGTACTTCAGAATCCTAGAGCACAACACCTGGGAGATTACTGGATAGAAGAGGAACATTTACATATGTTGAAGCCTGCAGACATCCTAAAATTCCTCCGGGAAAAAGGACTAAAGGAACTACTAGTTTCTGAGACTCTCTTCAGAAACTGAGTAGTAGAAGGGGCACAATAGATCTTTTAGGTCTCAGTGAATATTACCCCAAAAAAATACATACTTACATACAACTACTTTTATCAAGACCGAAGATTTCTTACAATTTTTTTGTTCGAGCAAAACTGAAATAAGAGATAGCAACGTGACGAGTGCTCTTCTGACACAAGGACACCTCCATACTAAGAGTCTACTGAATAAGTTAGACAAGGAACTCTCGTTCAGACTGTTGAAACTGGGTAAGAGAAACGTGAAGACAGTTACCGACCTGGTGACTGAACACTGTACCCTGAGGAAGCATCTGCACAGGATGGGCAAAGTTAGTGAACCTATGTGCGGAAAATGTGAACTCTACGATGAAACACCTACTCACACACTCTGCTTCTGTGAGAACTTACAAGGACTCAGACAGAAGCACTTTGGAGTGGAAATAATACAACCATCACAACTACTGAAGATTCCTCCAGATAAAGTGGTAGCCTGTATAGAAGACTCGGAGCTTCTGGAATGGAAGTAGGTAGATAACATGGGTAATGGTACAAAGATTCAGCTCAAGTTCCTGGGCTGTTGAGCCCAATCCAAGCGTATGAATGAATGAATGAATAGGGGCCCATATGTCTTCGAACATTATATTATATCTCAGAAAAATTTGATGTTTAGTAGAATGTTCCTTACTTCCCCGGACTAACTTAAGGTGCGCAGTATTTTCAATCATTTGTCAAAACTTCCAATAGGAATCGAGCTGTCAGATAGCTGAAGATAAATATTGAACAAAAACCAACTTGTCTACGAAAATATTGTTGTAAACTATAAAAATTTTATATTATTTTAATATAAGGTCATGTAAACGATAACTTAACACAAATCAACAGTAGGTGATTTGTGGTCAGAGCCTGACGCATGCGTTGCGTCGAATTCATGGAAGAAATTAATTTCTTAGTTGGCCATCCTTCTTTGTAGTTTTAATTTGAATCTTAATTTTTCAGTTTCGTGCATGAACATCTATAATAGGTACATATTTCATTCACATTCCCCGTTCCCACATTTCCCGAGTATCTCGGTGAAGGTGGTGGGAGGCAACTACGTCAAAATGACGTCAACATTAACCATTTCTGAAATCCTATTTCTTTCACTTTACGTTTACCCACTGTAATGTAAATATAACCTAACCTTTATTTTTAATCCGAGAGAAAAAAGATTTGTTGTTTGTAATCCTAATTATTGTTCATGTCTATGAAAATTAAATATGAAAAAATTAAGTTGTGTGCAACCATGTTCTTGATAGATGATCTGACCCCCGTTTTGCTAAAAAATACTTCATTCTCCTAATCTTTACCATTTCGTAATAATTGTACATTTTCCCGTGTATCTCGTACTTCGACATCCACTCGATTAATTTCTAATTTGAATGTTTTCATATTATTTCTCTATCTATATTATTTTGTAAGCAAATATT